>JAAIIK010009491.1:0-14395 GCA_014706435.1 Silurus glanis | reverse complement strand
CACTGAAGCATGTGCTGCCAATGCAAAGTGTCCTCTAAGTATGAAAATGTCTTCAACACATTCCTCCAAACTTACTGTCTCTCACACAAATTGAGATTTTTTTTTTTTAACAATTTTAAGAGGTTACAAGTGCATGTTTTGAAATGACAGAAGTTCAGGCTTTCACTTTAATTCCATCAGAATTAAAGATTTTAAGGAGTCCAGCATTATAGCATTAATTTACTTTTTTTATGTATCATGTGTTTTGTGTTACTGAATATAGAGATACATCTAATCACTTATCAATAAATAATGATTAAAATCTACAAAAATGAACAAGGATGAATTTATTGTGGTGTGATGGTTATTGAAGCAGAGTTTGTCTGGTTCTGAACTTGTTTAGAAGATGGAGCACCACCTCGTTCCGAAAGAGTCACTGTGAAGACCACTAGAATTCAAGTGTACACTTTAATACATGCTTAGCAGTCTGAGTTGGTGTCAGTGGTGTAGCTGTGCTGAAATAAAGCTTTAACGTGGAAATCGTGTCTCCTTTTTCAGTAGTGAAATGTCTTTGTTAGTGATTTGGAACTGCACCTTTACAGCAGGTCGAGTGCAGAGCTGTGTGCTGTGCTTTAATGAGTTTGGATGAAGATTTTGGATGAGATTAGGAACAGCTTTTCATGCAAATGTGTGTGTGTGTGTGTGTGTGTGTGTGTGTGTTGGCTTTAGGTGGATCACTTATCTTATTTCTCTTTCTGCTCAAAATTTGCCTAAAAACATTACAATTACTATTATAAATACACTATTAAATAAACTAATAGGATGAAACAAGAAAAAATAAGGAAAGAATACTAAACAAAACAATAAAAATTATTATGAAAGAAGATCGGCTCAGAGTCTATGATTTAAACTAAGAACTGTTTGAATAAAGTATAACTACAATTTCAAAAAAGTTGGGAAACTGTGTAAAATGTAAATACAAACCGACTGCAATTATTTCCAAATGTCTTAAACCCGTATTCTATACATGATAGAACATAGAAATTATATCAGATGTTAAAATAGTACATTATTCTTTCAGTTTAAAGGAAAAAATAATTGGCAGCAACTTCTGTAAACTTCTGGGAACAGAGGAAACCAGTTGCTGGATTTTTGGGAATATTGGAATATTGTCCCATTATTGCCTGATTTAGGTTTCTAATTGCTCCACACTCCTGGGTCTTCTTTGGCATATCTTTTGTTTTGACGTGCACCAAATATTTTTATTTGGTTAAAGCAAAGGCTCTTCGAAGCCACGCTGTTGTCATAGATGCAGTATGAGGTTTAGCATTGCCCTGCTGACATTTCTGTCCTGCATTCCTTGAAAAAAACATCATCTGGAGAGAACCATGTGTTGCTCTAAATCCTGGATATATCTTTTAGCGTTGATGGTGCCTTCCCAGATGTGCAAGCTGCTTATTCCATAGGCAATAATGCAGGAAGGAGACCAGAAGCACAGAATGGCACAGGAAGTAGTAACACACTCTTTCCAGGACCAATGATGGATCCAGTCATGCTGAGGTAAAAACATAAAAAAAATGTAAAGCAAGAAAACACTGATGTGTGATGCTGAGAAAAGATGGTAGAAGACCAAGTTGGGACGAATGTAAAACAGAACAGAATGCAGTGATATACCAATCTCGTAAACCCATATTTTATTCACAGCAGAACATAAAATATATAGAAATTAAAAAATAAATAAAAAAAAAAAAAGATTAATCTCCAGGTCAAGATCGCCAATTAACTCTTCATAACTCTCTGCCCTCCCCTTCAGCCACTGCTCGCATCCTTGGGGAAAGTATGGACAAATCAACTGTCCTTCTCCTCACATGTTGCTAATGTGGCTCATTCTTGTCCGATTTCTTCTCTACAACATCTGTAAGATTTGACCATTTGTGTCCACACAGGCTGCCCAGGTGCTTGTTCAGTCTCTTGTCATTCGATACTGGACTACTGCAACTCTCTGCTGGCAGGTCTACCTCTGAACGCTATTCATCCACTGCAAATGATCCAAAATGCAGCTGCAGGACTTCTGCAGATATTTCTGGAAGATATTTTGGTTAGTACAATCTAACCAAATTCTCCCACACCACCCCACTGCTGCTCTCCCTTCACTGGCTTCCAGTAGCTGCACGTATCCGATTCAAAACACTGACGCTTGCCTACTTGCCCGAGAGGCTCTTCTCTGTTCTGGCACCAAAGTGATGGAATGAACTTCCCCTAGATGTCCAAACAACGGAGTCCCAGGCTATCTTCAAGTGACAGGTGAAGACTTGCCTCTTCCTGAAACATTTAAACTAACACTTTCAAAGTTTGTTATGTTAAAAAAAAAAAACAGAGCTGATTTATATTAAGTTTGTAATCTAGCATACCACTGTAGATTTAGTCATTGCTAGAGACTGCACTTTTGTACATTGCTCTGCACAAGGGAGTCTGCTAACTGCCACAAATGTAAATGTATGTAATTGTGTGTGTGTGTGTGTATTTTACATTTACAACAATTTACAATTTAAACGCATGATTTCCCTGCATTGTTATACGTAAAATCCAACCTTCTTGTTCTCATTCTTCTTTCAGCTTCTCCCATTAGGGGTCACCACAGTGGATCATCCGTCTCCATGCCCCGCTGTCCTCTACATCTGCCTCTTTCAAACTAACTACCTGCATGTTTTCTCTCACCACATCCATAAACGATGGGTTACCTAACGTAATCCCGGGTTCTTTGATAACAGAGTGAGGTGTTTCACTATGGGAATCGCATTGGGCGTGACCAACTACGGAAGCTCCTATGACACCACGTCTGTCTTGACAGACAGGTCGACCTGAGATCAGGCTCCGCCCCACCTTTATTCCTCAGGTCGACCCCTTCTAATATCATTGCAGCGAGATTTCTTCCTGTCCCTGTGGAAGGATGGGAAGTGCTGGTGAAACACCTCACTCTGTTATCAAAGAACCCGGGATTACATTAAGTAACCCATCGTTCTTTTTCTAACTTCGCTCAGTGTTTCACTATGGGGGATATAGACCACTCCCGTATTGCACACGATCCCGCCACACCCAATCACATGGGTTCTGGACGTCTGGCTCCCAGCACCGCATGCGCCAAGGATGACTCAGACACATCCGGTCTATAAAACCGCACAAAGGTGTGTGGCGTAGCCCAACCAGTCGCCGCACAAATTTCCTGAACAGAAATTCCCTTAAGTAGGGCCCATGATGTCACCATCCCTCTAGTAGAGTGGGCCCTCAGACCCGCAGGCACCTGAGAACCACAGCATTCATATGCTAGAGATATAGCCTCCACAATCCAGTGGGACAGCCGCTGCCTCGACAACGGCTTCCCCCTGTGAGGGGTAGCCCAAGACACAAACAACTGGTCATTCTTCCTGAAACCTGCTGTTCTCCTGACATACGTATGGAGGGCCCGCACTGGGCACAATGAACTTAACCTCTCCTCCTCCCAAGAAGAGAACGGAGGAGGGTGAAAAGCCGAAAGTTCCGTAACGGGACATCTATAAGAAGAATCCACCACCTTAGGTAAAGCCGGGTTAGGGCGAAAGGAAATTTTGTGAGCCCTGGGGCAAACTGTAAAAAGGATGGACTGACAGACAGGGCTTGCAGCTCGCTCACACGCTTAGCTGTCACTAGAGCCACAAGCAGTGCCGTCTTAAGAGAGAGGAATTTCAGCCCTATGCCACCGGCTCGAAGGGGTGATGAGCAAGGGCCTCCAAAACCAAAGACAGGTCCCACTGAGGCACCAACCGCCGAGACACCAGCCTCTTACGGCGTGCACCTTTCATAAACTGACTAATTAAAGGGTGCCGACCCACAGGTTCGTTACCAAACCCGACATGACACGCAGAAATAGCCGCCAGATACACCTTCAAAGTAGAAAAAGCACACTCGGAACAGGACCATAGTCCCCGCCCGAAAACGGGAGAGACACTGTATGAGAGATGCAATTCTCCTCTCTGTCAGCGTGACTCGATAGTAGAGGGAATCTATAATGAGTCCTAGATATTCCTCTTTTCCTTGTTTATTCTGAAACCCAGGTTGCAGAGATGCATGACCACGCTCTCCGCATCTCTGATCGCTCGCTCTCTCGACGAGGAGCATATCAGATAATCGTCTATATAAGACAAAATCCGTATCCCGTTGTTTCTCAATGGTAAAAGAGCCGCTTCCACACATTTGCTGTAAGTCCTCGGAGAGAGAGACAGTTCGAACGGAATGGTTTGAAACTCGTGGGCAGTGCCTCTGTGTGCAAACCGCATATATTTCCTGTGTGACATGTAAACGTCTATGTGAAAATACGCGTCCGATAGATCGATTTGGACGGTTTGACCGACAGAGTGCTTTATGTGTCAACATTCTGAATGAATATTTCCTCAGGTGCTTGTTTAACACACGCAAGTCCAAGATCGGACGAAGAGATGTGTGGGCTGAGGGCATATCGCCCTCAGCCCGCGGCTTGGATGCAATGATGCAATCTTTATTGCGCAATCGTCTGAACTGACGTGCGACTGAACATATGTCGTGAGTGCTTGGTGACACTGAACAGTTTCCCTTGAACCCGAGGAGAAACTAGGGAGGAAGCCCTTACGGAACTCGGAACTGGGCTGTGTTCCCTTCTCCTTTTCTTTGCCGGCGGAAAAAAGAGGACAGGGAAACATTCGTGTGTCAGTTTGCACACTTCTTCTTCCGCTCCTCGGGGTGGGGCGGACGGTTTTTTGCCACCACCGCCACAAACGAATGCTTCCCCCACGGTCCCGAACCCGATCTCGCACTCCTTGCACTCACCGGTCTCCCTCTCGCAGCCGCAGCAAAGCCCCGTCGTGCTGGCTGAGGGGGCGGGTTCTGAGTCATTTAACACAATTTAACACTTTAATTTAACAATTTACCAATTTAATTTTAAATATTTAACACAAGCAAATACACTAACCATGTACCTTGGATATAATAAACGTTGTATTCAGTCATATTGCATAAACAGCAACTACAAAATAAATGACATGAAATTTTTACATGCTATCCTAAACCATTCTGTTCCACTTACATGCTAGCGCACCGATGCTAGCAAGCTGCAGCTTTAGCCACCCCTTAGCATTGCAACACCATGAAGCATAACTAAGCAAATCAGCCTTATGTAATTATAAAGACACATAGTTCGTTTGGATTTTAACTTTACCGATAACTCTGCAAATACTCTGACTGGTTTTTATTTTCAAGGTAATTCCCCAATAACATTTTAGCACACATGACAAGTAGCATCATACTTAGCAAAACGTGCTTCCACTCACTGGAGTTTCAATTGTTTCTACTTGGAATTATTTCCTCGGTTTCCTGCTTTCTGCTGGTTTTACAATTTTAGAAGTTTTAATTGTGATGGTTTTAGAATTTCAGAAGTTTTATTTCTGCTGGCATTCATGAGGAGAAGAAATAGCAAATGGTGGAAAAATGCTGATAACCATAGGCTCTAATCGAGTCAGTCCCCCAGTGCCCCCTATGGTTGGGAGTGAAACTACAGTATAGTAGCCCTTATTTCTCTATGGGTTACACCCACCCCTCTTTACTCAGCATGAGTCCCTTCATGCCGTTCAGTCTAAACAACCTCAATTGGGGAGATATCATAGCCACCAAAGGTGTCAAGTGCTTGATTCAAGCTATTTAGGAGATTCTGTGCAAAGGATATTAATGGTTATTAATGGTTTCACCTAACTCAGGTTAGGTGAAACGACCTGGCGGTCGCCTTGATCACCCTGGCCTACGAATAGAACCAGTTGCTTCTCCAATTTCATTTGTTTCTACATGTGCACTTTCTTTTCCTCCATCTGTTTCCATACAAGTTTCTGCAAAATCAGTATCTTGTTGAACTTCATCTCTAACTTCCATTACCTCAGAATTTCTAAATTTATATTTATCAGTTGGCTCAAAAACCAAAGTTGGAATTTCTGTGTTTGTTTTACCCAGTAAAGCTTTGTCCTCCCCAGCCAGATGCTGTTCATGTTGAATCCTAGTTTCCTCTTCCCCAATTGTCTCAGGAGTTGAATCTACAGGTTCTTCCAATGAGACAGAGTGTCCAGTATGAAGCTCATTCTGGGGTAGGGAAGTCTGTGATATAGTTGGAAATTCAACTGTCATATTGTCACTTCTGTGGGTGTCTTTGGGATATCATATACATGCACAAACCTTTTCTCAAGTAGCTGGGTGGGATAAAAGGGCACGTCATCCTCATCCTCAGACTCTACCTCACAATGTTGCGGTTGAGCACTTCTAGTCCTTGGCCGGCAGACCTTGGGCTCATCCATCAACTTCCTCATCTTGGGATAAGTCGCCGCATGGCAGTAAATGATCCCTATGCAAAGTTCGGACAAGACCATCCCCATTTCTGGGTTGTACCGTGTAGGTCTCCCATCTTTTTCAAAACTTTGTACATCATGGATTCCCACTTATCTGCAAGTTTGTGTTTGTTCTGCAGCCGAAGATTTCTCACCAATACTTGATCACCTTCACTAATGTTGACTCCCTTACTGACTTATCAAAACGACGTTTGTTCCGCTCAGCCACCTTTTGTGAATTCCCTCTGGCGATCTGATAACTTTCCTGTAGTCGCACCTTCAAGGTTTTTACATACTGGGAGTGAGACTTAGGAGCTCTATTCTTAACAGGCAAGCAGAATGCAATATCCACTTGTAGCCTAGGCTGATGCTCAAACATCAATTCATAAGGGCTGAACCCTGTAAACTCACTCTTAGTGCAATTATATGCAAGGGTTAGTGGCTTCACATAGTCCCGCCAATGACTTTTCTTCTTTTCACTTAAAGTTCCTAACATACCAAGGAGAGTTCGACTGAAGCGCTCAACAGGATTTCCCCTTGGATGGTAGGGACTGGTGCGCACTTTAGTAATTCCAGCTAAAGCACAAAGCTCCATGATGACTCGTGACTCAAAATCCCTTCCCTGATCACTGAGCAGACGCTCTGGAAACCCATAATGCACCAGATACTGCTCCCAAAGGCATTTTGCAACAGTTGTGGCCTTCTGATCTTTGGTTGGTATGGCAACTGCATATTTGGTGAAGTGATCAGTTAAGTGATCAGTAACCAAGATGTCTTTGGTGTTATGACTGTCTGGCTCTAATGACAAATAGTCCATGCAAACAAGCTCCATTGGACGAGTTGTTTCAATACTCACAAGAGATGCCGCTTTCTCAGGTGGTGTTTTCCGCCTAACACAACGTCCACAGGACTTGAGTTTTCTGTCCACATCCATAGCCATCTTAGGCCAATAAAACCTTCACCGAATTAAGTCAAGAGTTCTTTCCAAACCCATATGCCCCATATCATCATGGAGACACGTAAGAATGGTGGACCTTAGTGAACCAGGCACCACAAAATGGTAAGTGATCTCACCCTCAAATTGGTGAGTTCTGTAGAGGAGACCATTTCTCAGCTCAAGTTGTTTCCACTCTTTGAGTATTAACTTGAGTTCTAGAGAGACAGCACTAAGGTTGGGGGTCAGTTCATTCCCAGCTTCGAACAGATCAAGGATGCGTCCAATAACTGGATCAGACCTTTGCTGGTGCTGGAGTTCCGCCTCACTGTAGGTAGGTATTGTGCAATAACCAGACAATCCTTCTTCGTAAACAACAGGCACTGCATCAGCATGAATAGCAAGGGATTCTACCAATGCAATGGATGGTACTTTACTCTCAGGGTCTACCAGAAGGTGCAGATTATATAAGGCGCCAATTATGTCAGGGGATAGGTTTTGTTGATCAGGAGATGAAGACAGATGATGAGATGCGAACTGTTTTATCCGCTCCCGTTCCTCCAGAGAGTTAGAGTCATCGGCCAGAGGTTCATGAGGCCGCCTTGAGAGGCCATCTGCATCCTGTTTGCTCTTTCCAGCACGGTATTTGATATTAAAATCAAAAGTGAAGAGTGCAGCCAACCAGCAATAACTGGCAGCATCCAGTTTGGCTGACTTCAGAAGGTATGTCAATGGGTTGTTATCAGTGACAACTGTAAATGTGTTTCCGTAGAGATAGTCTTGAAATTACTCTACAATAGACCATTTAAAAGCAAGAAATTCAAGCTTGTGAGCTGGATAACGCTTTTCGCTATGCGAGAGCCCTCTGCTGGCATAGGCAATAACACGCATTTCATTATCCTGTTCTTGATATAGGACAGCCCCTAACCCTGAGGTACTGGCATCAGTGTGGAGAACATACGGTAATTTTGGATTAGCAAATCCGAGCAGAGGTGCAGAAGTAAGCTTTTCAATGATTAACTCAAAAGATTCTTGGCAGGCGGTTGTCCACCGATCAGCAAATGGTACTTTAAAGTTAAAGTACTTTCCGGAGCAAGATGTTGCCTTTTTGCCATTCCTACAAGGTGGATAGCCTCTGGCAAGGTCATTTAGAGGCTGGACTATCTTTCAATAGTCTTTTACAAAACGGCGATAATATCCTGCAAATCCAAGAAAAGATTTGAGCTCGGTGAGGGTTTGAGGTTGTGGCCAGGTATGGAGGGCACTAACTTTCTCAGGGTCAGTCTCTACTCCCTTGCTGGAAACTATGTGGCCTAAATAACGTACTGAACTTTGGAAGAAACAACATTTTGCTGGGGAGAGTTTTAAGCCATGCAGCGATAGTCGATGCAGAGGCGTATTTTTCCATTCTTTTTCCGAACCACCACAATTGGTGAAGAGTAAGGGGATTCCTATTCACGTATAACCCCTGCATCTGAAAGGGTTTGCAGGTGTCTCCTTACAGCTTCATAATCATTTGGATAAATAGGCCTAGACTTTTGCTTAAAGGGTGTTTCATCCTTTAGGTTAATATGATTTTTGATTTTAGTTGCATGCCCAAAATCATGCTGGGCAAAGACATCAGCATAAGCTCTGAGACTTTGAGTTACTGTTTCTTTACATTCATTTTAGAGAGAGGAATCACCAAAATCAAATTCTAGATTTGGCTTAATATGTTCGCTGACTGACTGAGAAGCCATAATACAGCATTCTGTAGCAACAGCTTTTTCGGTCGGAAGACGACAAGTTGTCATGTATCTCCACCGGAGTATGGAGTTATGCGATGACACGATTTGAAGGAAGTGTTATGTCATGCTCAGATTCGTTTCTAACCCACACAGGTAATTTATGGGGTTATTGCTTAGGCAAAACCACAAGACAGCTCTCTACAAGGATTCCACCAAGTAGAACTGATGATGTTGGTTGTTCTACAATTGCGCACTCGCCAAATGTACAAGCCTTTACATAGCAGTCAAGAGGGATTCTACTTTGAGCAGGTATCACTTGCCTCACTTTGCTCTTAAGAGTCATCAAGCCATTTCTTCCGGTTGAGCTCAATTCTTTTCTGAGCTTAAGTGTATGAAGAATTTGCATATAACCATAGACAGATGACAAGTCATTTGGTTTTTTGCCCTGACAATGCTCTTCATATAAGACATCCAAGGCATTTGTTTCAATGAGTACTGGCAAGTCACTGAGCACGTCTGGAACTACTAATGCCAAAGTAGAAATTTCAGGCTCCGTTTGGATAAAGTTCTTTGGAAATTTAAGAACAAGGGAAACATATCCCAAGTATGGGACATTTTGACCATTAGCACTTTCAACCTCTAGGCCATCAATAGGGGGTAGTCTCTTGGGACCCGCTGTCGAGGAGACAATTACAATTGACTCCTGACACAATGATATTAGCAGTACACTTTTGTCCTACTAGCCCTCTAGGCAGAGTCATCTCGTGCTTCGTTTTTTTTTTTAGAATTGATGGATGCTTGAAACGGTGTTTTGGTCTTGGGACATTGATTCTTAATCTCAGTTCCTGAAAGTCCCTTCTCAGGAACTGATTTTATTTTAAATCATGTTTGTTTTGTTTTTCCCAGGCCTTTTGTTTTTGTTTAAACTGATTGGGTTTAATTTCAACCAAATCGTAGTTTGGCTCATTAATGCAAGATGAAGCAATATGGTCATCCTCACCACACTTAAAACAGTAGCCCGGACAAGGCTTATTTGTGAGCTTTAAGTCACCTGAGCATAAGGTGTTTTCCTCAGTAGAGACCTTAGCTTTAGGCCTTGCTTTCTTAGTAGGGGTCTAGTTGGAGTTACCACTCAGGGATGCTTTCAGAGAGGCCACTTGAGCTTGCAGCTGGGTGAGTTGTTTTTCCAGATTATGTGTACTGGCAGAGGATGTTGCATCTGCAGCAATTGCTATGTCTATATCATTGGTGACATAATTCTTCATTGTTAGAGAACATGCCTGGGCTTTGGTTTTAGAAAGGCCCAAGTGTTGTTTCATCCGAAAGGACTTAGCTGCTTGCCGGTCCTCCTCAGTACGTAACAAAAGTAAGTATTCTGAAAATGAGGGGGGGTTGTGTTTCTTTTGCTCAAGCTGGAGATTGGTAATCAAACTGTTGTCCCAGCAACCTCTGCAAAATTGTTTAATCAGCTGCCGTTCTAAGTCACTGGCAACAATACCTCCTCTACTAATTACTTTATTTAACACTATCTGCAGTCGTTGCAAGTAGCTAGAAGGTTTTTTCACCTGTATTTTGATTGGTATTCAGGAATTTTGCCATATGCTGAGTCAAGCAGACTGATACAATCTCTGGGGGTTGCATTCAGCCCAAGATGCTTTACAACATTAGTAGGGGGTGGAGAGAGGCTTTCCACTATTTTCCTTACAATGTGTCTGGCAGACAGGGTGGCATCCGTAAGGTGGAATTCAAACATTCTACGCCATGTGTCATAATCAGATTCCATGTGCGGGCATGGAATTTTTCCAGAAAAAGGCCTAAGTTTGCCATGGCCATAGTCATGGGGAGACAATTCACTGTTCTTGATGACATGCTCAACCACTACCTTCTGAACTTCAGGAGTGGTGAGTTGTTCAAGGGGTAAGCAAGGAGCTTGTTTTCTATGTAAGGGTGATTTTCCTATGTCCACAATGAATGGGAGTGATTCAGGCTCTTGGGATTGAGCTGAGTCAGAACTTTCCATAGTAATTTGACTTTTATGTATTGGTTCGGCTTGGGCTATGTCGCTAGTAAGCGTTTCGTTAGCTACTGTCACCACTGTGTGGTGTCCTTTAATGGACCCCTCTATTCTAGCTAGCTCCTCTTTCAAAACTTTCTCAAAGTCAGTGCCACTTTGTTTAGCAATATCCTGCAATTCAGCTAAATACGAATGAGTTAAGTTAGAACCTTTGTCACCAACATACAGTTCAGACAGTAGCTGAATGTGATGAATAACATTTGGGTTACTGCTAATCCTTTTGCAGGGTAAATCACTGCAACGAATCTTAACTGGTTCACCTGAGGTGAACTCCACAATGGCTGTGTTTTTAAATGGAGCCTCAGCACTAGTAACGTTAATTACTCTTTGGATAGAACCAAACATTGCTAAGTACTCTAGAACTTCATTGTCTGACTTATCACCAGTCAAGCCACTCACTAAGACTGAATTTGGCACTTTAACATTTTCTGATTCGATTGTATCCATGTTATATTTGACCCTTTTCACAAATTAAATGATTCAAAAACACAGTAACCAAATGCAACAAAAGTGTCAAATTCCACCCAACAAAGAGCTCTACTACAAAGGAAACCTCTCCTGGCTGGCTCGCCAAGTTTTGTGTAGCGCCTATAGCGTTGATCCAAAACAGTAATAAGAAGACGCTAACATCTACCTAGGTTCGATGAGAGGTAGGTTGGGCCAATTCACAAGAGAAGCTCCGGTTGAGTTGAACAGCTGACAATTTTATTGCCTCATTACAACAGTGCAAAATAAATGGCACAATAATGTTCAAACAAAAAAAGAAGAGCTCTGTAAAATAATAAAAAAAAAAAATAAAGTAAATTCCCCTTAAATGTTCAATTGGTTTCGTAAGTGAATGTGGAATGTGGATCCAGAGTTCTGTGAATGTGTATTTAAGTAAGCGTTAATTTGCTTGTCCTCAAGTTCACTTGTTGTAACACTACTTTGTGTGAATAAAGCCTTAACTGGCACTCTCGACGTAATTCAGGATTCCTCTGGTGACAAATCAACGGCTGGCCACTCCGTTAAAGATCATCTACCAGTCTCGCTGTGCTAGGCTCACCATCTCGGTTTATCCAAACTTTCTAGTACTCAAAAAAAAAAACAATCTGCACAAACAGTACAGACAATAACAATTTAGTTCTCTTTTTCTTTTCTAACATGAGACCTCATTGACTTCTTTTTCTTTTGAAGTGCATGTTACCAATATGTAGGAATACACTTCAATCTATTAATCAAATTACATCAACTATTCACACTTACAAATTAATTACTTGTAATAATATTTCTGGTATTATTAGTTATTTATCAGAAAGTTATACAATAATTCCTTTAAACTCCATCATACATTCAAAATAACCCTGTTTAACACAGGTTTAATATGGAAATTAATTAGCATAAGCAATAAGCAAAAAAATATGGGATTTAACACAAGCAAATACACTAACCATGTACCTTGGATATAATAAACATGTTGTATTCAGTCATATTGCATAACAGCAACTCCAAAATAAATGACATGAAATTTTTACATGCTATCCTAAACCATTCTGTTCCACTTACATGCTAGCGCACCGATGCAAACGAGCTGCAGCTTTAGCCACCTCTTAGCATTGCAACACCATGAAGCATAACTAAGTAAATCAACCTTATGTAATTATAAAGACACATAGTTCGTTTGGATTGTAACTTTACAGATAACTCTGCAAATACTCCGACTGGTTTTTATTATCAAGGTAATTCCACAATAACATTTTAGCACACATGATAAGTAGCATCATACTTAGCAAAACGTGCTTCCACTCACCGGAGTTTCAATTGTTTCTACTTGGAATTATTTCCTTGGTTTCCTGCTTTCTGCTGGTTTTACAATTGTAGAAGTTTTATTTCTGCTGGTTTTAGAAATTCAGAAGTTTTATTTCTGCTGGCATTCATGGGGAGAAGAAATAGCAAATGGGGGAAAAATGCTGATAACCATAGGCTCTAATCGAGTCAGTCCCCCAGTGCCCCCTATGGTTGGGAGTGAAACTACAGTATAGTAGCCCTTATTTGTCTTTGGGTTACATAAACTTTACTTTAAAGCATGATTATTGATTTTGTCTGAACTCTCTTTATACACCAAGCTCTCTGTGAAGCTGGGTATTATACTATATTAATGCTGAGTAATGGTTATATGTATTAAGCTTAAATTTAAACTAATATAAGCAATGTTATGTTCTCGGAAGCATATTGCTATATGATATTATATATTACTAGATTTAACTACTAAGATCTGAAGCTGACCTAAGCTAAATTACATGGGTGAACTATATGCACCCTATTATGCAAGATGAGTCAAGACATGATGCGTTCTCTCTGTTTTCTCCGCATAGCCAAGGTGTTGAACCACATAGGCAGCTCCATGAATGACTTCTGACTGAATTTTGCACAGTGCATGATGCAACTGCACTCACCAACCCTATTAAACCCGGCTTTTCTACTAATATTGCTTATATTATTATTTTATATTATATATTGTTATATTTATATTTATTATCATTATATTATAAACCAAACTAGCTACATTTCTCAACACATCATAGACCACAGAGACTCCTGTCTGACCTCGTCCGTCAACCTGTCCATCACCACTGCAAACAGAAAAGCGATGTGATGGAGTGTGTGCGGTGTGGTGTGATGGAGTGTGTGTAGTGTGGTGTGATGGAGTGTGTGTGGTGTTATGGAGTGTGTGCAGTGTTTTGTGATGGAGTGTGTACAGTGTGGTGTGATGGAGTGGGTGTACAGTGTGGTGTGATGGAGTGTGTGTGGTGTGGTGTGAGGGAGTGTGTATGGTGTGGTGTGAGGGAGTGTGTGTAGTGTGGTGTGATGAAGTGTGTGTGGTGTTATGGAGTTTGTGCAGTGTGGTGTGATGGAGTGTGTACCGTGTGGTGTGATGGAGTGTGTGTGGTGTGGTGTGATGAAGTGTGTGTGATGTTATGGAGTGTTTGTAATGTAGTGTGATTGAGTGTGTGCAGTATGGTGTGATGGAGTGTGAAGTGTGGTGTGATGGAGTGTGTGTACAGTGTGGTGTGATGGAGTGTGTCGTATCACATCCTCCAACTCAGCACCTGCAGTCGCTGCCATCTGCAGCAGTGCAGTTTCTCTACTGACCACCTTCTGACTGAGGGAGGTTTTTGTACAACTCTATATCACTGTGTGAACCAGTAGCCAGAGATATCATGGCGACTCTGACAGTAATAATCTCCTGCATCTTCAGTCTGGACTCCACTGATGGTCAGAGTGAAATCAGATCCAGATCCACTGCCACTGAAACGAGCTGGAA
>JAAIIK010009476.1:0-11170 GCA_014706435.1 Silurus glanis | reverse complement strand
ATGCAAGACTGCTTTCTTTGCTATTCCTGATGACTTCATCAATAAATCGTATGAATCCTTGCCAAACCGCATGGATGCATTCCTTCAAGCTCATGGAAGTCATACAAGATATTAAATGTGGATCTCACAGCACCACTACTTAATTTGCTAACATATTTTTGTATTTGCAGTAAATTTGTTCAATTTCTGTATAGGCGACAAAACGTTTGTCTTGCCAAAATTTGACCTTTCTGTCTTGATTAAATGATAAATCTTTTTTCAGTGAAACTAATTTATTTCAGTGCATTAAACATGCATTTGGGAGGGTTTTAGCTTTTCATATGAGCTATTTCTAACACCAATTGATTAATTAAAAGTCAGGTTAATAGCAGGTGTTTCTACAAAATAGATAAGCGACAAGACTTTTGTCAGGGACTGTAATCTATTCCACTTCTTCACTTCCGTGAATGTTATAAATATGCATCATTTATTTATTTTTTTTTCCAATTTAAATAGCCATAGGCACTTATTTGCAAAAAAACTTATTTTTGGAAATTACTACTACTGAAATAAAAATTTTATACTGTCACGTTTCATAAAGCCTTATGCCTTACCTGATTCATCCGGCAAGATAATTAGAACTGAAATGGCCTTGCAAACTTTATCTCCTCAAGTGTAAGTCTCCTCACTTCTTAAGCCAACTTGACTTTCTTCAGGTCAATGAGCTGCTGCTGAAAGTTGTTGTCCCTCTCATTGGCTTCTTTAAAACATTGTCTAATGTCTTAAAGGCTATTTAGTTTCTCTCTCTCCAGCTGCATGAAGTCCTAACTACAACCACAGATATTCTCAAACCACGGAGTTCTTGTGGCTTCATTGGATGGGGATGTTGGGTGGACTGGGAGATGGTGTCCCAGTGTGGGGTGAACCAAATTGCTATTGTGATCAGGTTCAAGTTGAGGCATCCCTACTCCTCCTTGGAGGTCCCCCCCCCAACCCCATTATATATAAATGGTTAAACAGCACTTGTTAGTGTCAAACTAATTGAGATGGCAAATCAAATCAAAGTAGGCAGGGTTTACAATTCACAGAAGCAGAGTGTTAAATCCAACATGGGTCAATTTGTGTCAATTATTTGCATCTGTGTGTCTCTCTCTACAAACAAAGAAGCTGTCACTTAAAGTTTACTTAATTGAAAACAGTTAATATATATGTTAAATGTTTAGACTTTATATTTTTATTTAATATAACTTTATATTACACACTCAGCTCAAGACTCAAACTAGTTTTGCATATAAAGAGCAACAGGTCTAATTGTCAGTAACAGGAGTGAGTGGTGTACTTTAGTTTGTTGATTTATTAGTGGTAATGTTCTGCAGGAAACTTTGGGCCCCATTATTCCCTAATAATAGTGGCCTCTTTCAGGGGGATATTGCCAGGAATCCACCTGCCACGCCCCCTTCGGCGGCTGTCATGTTGCCACTTTCTCTGAAGCTCCCTGCTTCAATCACACACACCTGGGACTCATCAAGCACTCATCCCCGGCTCCTACATAAACCCCGCACTCACACTCATAGGATTATGCATATCCCAACATACACATACATGTACACATACAATAACGGACAGGGAATGTGTTTCCTTCCCTTTCGGACGCCGCTATCCTGCCACGGCTGCGCTTCTCCCCAAGCGTGCCTCGGATCAGCTGCGCTTTTCCCCGAGCGCACCCCGGACTACTTCCTCCCTCATTGCTAATTCCAGGACTGTGTGGACGTCGCCCCTCCAGGGTGTACCACGGCTATTACTTTCTCCATATCTAAGGACTACTGTTTGTGCGTTTGTGTCACTCCCCACATTAAACCAAAGCGAGCTGCACTCCGGCTTCCGCCTCCGTTTATTCACCGAATGACAGATATAGTGCTCTGTTATACTGTAAATGTTGTCTAGCTATGTTTTGAGTAACCCTGAGTAACAAAGATGAAGTTGTTGACTTTTTCTCCAAATTCCCTAGTGTTCCCTAGACTTGCTTGTGCACACACATGGACCTTAATTTCTTTTACCCAGATCTCATTTCTGTTATTAAGCTTTTGTTGAACATTTTCAATTGTTATCATTTGGTTTAATATATATTTAAATTGTAAAATAAATTACACAAAATCAGTTATTTGAGACAATAAATTTCTTTAATAGAGACACTTTCTTCAGGAGAAAACAAAAATTAATTGACCTGCTTTAAAAAAAACTATTTAAATAACAATTATTTTGGTTAAAGGGCTGGAACAATGCAAGTATCTTTCATTTAGAAACCTTTTCAAAATTAAATGTCACCTGAGATTTCCCAGTATAGATTTTGAGTTGTGTGTTATTAGAGTCGGTGTTGTAAATCTATTTGGTAGGAAGCAATTATGAATGATCAAAATCATTGTAAATGGTACATAATGCTTTCTGATCCAGCAATACAATAAATAACTAAACTAAGGAAAACCAAAAAAAAAAAAAAAAAAAAACACAATACAATTTGCAGAATACCTCAAGATGGATGTTCTAAATGAGCATTTTCCATGATAATACTGATTTATTAGCAAAGGGGCAAATTCAGCAGTGACTTTCATGGTGAGAGACCTGGATATCATACACTCAGACTAAATCTTTGCTTTTACTGTGTTTTTGCGATTTATTTACAATTTATTGACCACAATTTCTGATGTTTTAATCTCCATTTTTAAATTCAGAATTTTTATAGTCCGTTACCAGCTCTTAATTTAATTGCCCTATGTCCATAAGAATTAATTAGTCTGCTTATTATTCTTGGGTTTTTCAAATTTGCAAAAGTGCCTCAACTCTGGTCTGGTCAAAACCTATAGCAAGCTGTGTCAATGCCAGATCACACAAGCACAAAAACTTCTATGATCTCTAAGTCAGGCAATAATTACACACCTGCTAATCCTTTCAAAGGCCAACAATCTCAGATTGAAGAAGCCTTAATTTTACTTCGATTTGACATTGAAGTAAACATAGAGGCATGGGTGGTTATGGCACTTGAGTAAAAAACATGTTACATCAGCTCACCTTCTCCTTACTACTTTATTATTACTTTAAATTACACAGCCTGTAGTAAAATAGATAGTAAATCAAATAGGTGACTCCTTGATCTAAGCATAGCTCATTTTTAACAGGCAATTATTTTTCTTAATTTTATATCTGAGAACAAGGGGAATAATAATATGCAATGTTTAAGATAGGCTCTTATCTCCAGTCAAATGAAGCTAACCTTCTCTTGCTCCAATATGTCTCAGTGTTCACCTCTAGATGAAGAGAGGGCCAGTAGATATATTGAGGCCATTACAGCCAAGACTCATTTGTCAGCCATGTGTCAATATGAAGATGACATTTATGACCCTGTGAAGTGACTGCCTCCAGCTTTACTGGGCAGCCCTGAAGTAATAAATGTTTAGTTTAAAAGAAGAGGCTTTCAGACCAGAAAGAGAGGTAGGGACCCACAGACTTTTGTCTCCTTGTTTTTCATCACCTCTCACTCATGCTGTCAAACAGATACAGATAAATGACAATTTGCTGAGTAAATTCTATTAGCTGGGACACGCATAGAGGTGAAAAACATTTTTTTCACACGTTCAGCCTATTTTCTAAGGTGATATCTGTTCAAATAAAAGGTATTCTAGTCTGACATTTATAAAGGTTTATAAACCTAATGTCTTTGGGAGACTGGGAAGGGGAAATGGCCACCTCTGAACAAAAGCAGTTACAGAGAAGTTGGAGAACACCTTTTCTTGGTAAATTCAGTGTGAAATAATTAGAATTTCCTATGGTGGCTTATATCCAAAAAAATGCTTACAATACCTATAATATTTATATTTCAAATTAAATTGTCAAAAGGTCAGGAAAAAATAGCTGTAATGGCAAATCATAGGTAATGTTTCTACTGTTTGCAGGAAATAGTATGCATATTAAAGAACTTAAACAGTGGTGGACAATTCCTAGTACTTCATGAAAGTAATATACCGTAATTTCCGGACTATTAAACGCACTCAAATATAAGCCGCACCCACTGAATTTGACAAATTTTTATTTTGAACATAAATACGCCGCACCTGTCTATAAGCCGCAGGTGTCTACATTGAAACTAATGAACTTTACACAGGCTTTAATGAAAGATAGTGTCTGTTACACGGCTTGTATCTAAACAGTAGCCTACCAAGAAAGTCATTGTTCACTGTCTTCCTCCTTCCTTTCACAACAATTTCTCTCGGGAGTATCTTTTGGCATCGTCGTGCGTTTAAAAATCACCATCGGTGAAGCTTTTCTCCCGATGCCATGCAGCTCAGAACACAGGTAAAGTGCGTTTTTTCATGCCCGTTTGTTTTCAGCGTGACGAATGATTTGCCTTTCCTGTTGACAGTCCGAGTGAGTGGCAGGTCAAACGTCAGAGGAACCTCATCTATATTTATGATGTGGTGCCGACCGATTCTGTTTGAGCGCATATGATTTAATATAAAGAGTTTCATTGGTTCACCTGAACCCGTTCGGCAAATGTCTAATGTTATGGGGCTCAGTTTTTTGGCTTGAAGCTTGTGAAACCGGGAAAAACCCAGGAAAAATCCATAAATTAGCCACTTCATTGTTTAAGCCGAGGGGTTCAAAGCGTGAGAAAAAAGTAGCGGCTTATAGTCCGGAAAATACGGTAAATATATTACAATAAAAAATACTTTCTCACTGTACTAAATAAAGTAAATATTTAAGTATCTGTATCTATATTTTTACACAAATTATGTATTATACTGATATATGAAATATTCTGTAAGGAAATATTTATTTTATGGACATTCATAACATCACATAACTATAAACAGATTAAATGTATGATAACAATCTTCCTTATTTTAGCTACATCTTATCATTCTGTTCTTAAGTAACTTCCTATAATGGAACATGGCATTCTTTTAACTTTATCAAATTTTATAAAGAGCACCCAAATTAACATAGAATATAGGATCATGAAAATAATTAACAATTTCACATGCCTGCATGTGATAGGATAGTGATAGACCAATAAAATGGTTATTTATTTCTTCTTATAACTGGAGCAATTAATTGCAAAGGAAAAGTTCAGCTAAAAATTTCAGTTCTGCAAACATTTACTCACCCTCAAGTTCTTCTAAACCTGTATAAATTTCTTTCTTATGTTGAACATAAAAGAATGTTGATAACCAAACAGTTGCTGTTCCCCATTGACTTAGTGTGACCATAGTATGAAACAAAAATACTACGGAAGTCCAAAAACTGTCTGGTTATCAACATTTTTGAAAATATCTACTTTTTCTTTTCAACAGAACAACAGAACCATATGACATTCATTGAACCTTATGACATTCATTGATAACGTTCTCAAGTTCTCCTGCTGCTGCTTTAATTCTGAAAAACAAAAAACTAAATATACAATAAAGAAAAAAAGTGCTTACAGTATTTATAGAACCCTAACCCTAACCCTAGAGTTTATTAGTCCCTCATATAACTTATTCTTTTTACATTTACTTGCTTGATAGTAACACCTTTAGCTTAATTTCTCTTGCTGTCTACTGAGGTTTAGAAATCTCTCAGATTTTATTGAAAATGTCTTAAATTGAGGAACAAATGTCTTACGGGTTTGGAACAACATGAGGGTGAACAATTGTGACCCTGTCTGTGAAATCTAAGCTAAAGTCTCAAAATCTAATTGTGTAATAACAAGCATTAAAGTTGGATTTCATCTATTAATTTCACAATTATTTAAATTGTTGACATGGCGTTACTCAGTCAATATCAAATGTATCAAGGTTACATTTTCAGAGAATGTCCTGTAAGGACGATTTTATGTAGAATACAGAAAATCACAAAAAATGACTTTAGCTGGGTTTTCACAGTCAGGGTCTTCATTCGTGACCAGGTGATAATGACAGAATTTTCATTTTTGGGTGAACTATTCCTTTAAACTTGTACCTAGCAGTGGAAGATAGCATTATCCACACACCTTTTTTTGTGTCCATCTTCGTTGTGTTCTTGGAGGAATTTCCTCTTCAGCATCAGTTAGATAACTATACGAAATCCTTTGTGGAGGCTCACACATTGTGTCTGTGACGTCAGACAAATCATATGTACCTATTGATGAAATTAAGATGACAGAATAAAAGAAAACATTAAGGATTTATTTGTAAAACACAAACAGTAAACATTTTAAATAAATATTTTGTTAGTTACTGTAAAATCTATGCTTACCAAGCAGTTTTCCAGGAAATCTTTCAAGATCCATAGATTAGCGCACGCAACAGTCTGCAAATGTGCAATGCATAAGTGAAGTTAAGACTCAAAATTAGATAAAAAAAAATATTTAAGAAATCCTAAAAAATGTAGTGAAAGAAAATCATTTCCAAACATTTCTGTTCATTTATTATTATTTATTTATTTTATTTTTACAGATAACCGTCGCCTGAGGTGCGAATTCCGACCGTGAGGACGTTGAAGTCAGAAGACGGGAAGAAACAAGCAGATTATGTTTGCGTTAATTAAGTGGGTGGAGGGTGGAAAATTCTCAATTCTGCCAACTGAACATATTCAGGATTTTAATGAGGATAAATATTTAGCAGGTACAGAGGAAAAGGACGTTTACTTGGTGGAGTGGCGCCAAGGCGTCAAGAAGCCAAAAAGGGGGTGGCTGGTCTATGAGGCCTCCATCATCAAGGTAGCAGGTGTTTTATTATTATTATTATTATTATTATTATTATTATTATTATTATTATTATTATTATTTTTATTTATTTTTTTTCAATATAATACTATTTTATTCTTATTTATTATCTCCCTTATAGCACTTGTAAACTTGAGGTTACTAAACTATCATGCTGTAGTTAATTAACACCAGGACCATATATTGTGACATACTTTAGCCTTTATCTTAATATTCTGCCTCCTCAGAAAGGGAAAGAAGTTTGCAAATAAAACCTAAAGGAAGTTGAAGAACAGCTAGACAAGACAGACAAGAAAAAGCAAACCGTCTATAAAACTCCTCGAGGCCGCAGAGGTGAGATGAACCAGCAGGTAAGAAAAAAAGTGAGTGTTTTGCCAGACATTTATATATACACCCTTGGTGAATGTGAATAAATAACTGTTAATCGCAAATGTTAATTATTTGGAGAATGTTAATCCTTTTTAATTTTTGCTAATACACATTGACCACAATTAATTGTTCAATACATTTTGCAGCCTCCATTTGTTTTTCCTATAATGCCTGATGAGCTTGGAGAACACCTAGATTAGAGACCATTTCTTCACACAGAATCACTCCAGACCAGGGGTTTCAACCTTATCTCATTAAAGAGCTACATTTGAAGAATAAAAGTGGCTAAGATTGTTTGTTTTTTCTTTTTTTTTTAGGTTTACCCCACAGCCCAATCAAATGACCTTAAGGTATGGAATGAAAAGGAAATTAAACATCTACAACGTGTCATTAATCAGCTAAGAGAACACAAATAAAATAAAAAAAAGAAGAGAACGAGAGGCTAAAAAATGAAATACTTGAAAGTACTGTACTACTAATGTAGGGTGTGTGTGTGTGTGTGTGTGTGTGTGTGTGTGTGTGTGCTTACACTTGTACTGTATTTACTAAAATCTTTTCACATTTAATTTTACTTTCACAAAAATCCTACCTCTTCTTCTGGTTACAGAGCACTTGCTCAGGGAGGTTAGAATTGTTTACATAATATAAAGCACAGTTATCCATTAATAATACAGGTAGTCTCCCGATTTACAATCACACAAACCTAGAAAGCAACTATATAACAAGCATTAATCAACACTTTGCCTTACTTTGCCTTACTTTGTCTCTCACCGCATTCATTAAATACATAACATAGCGGAGAGAGCTACAGCGGCGCATACACCCCGGCGCATACCCCGCATTCCATGACCTGCTAGAGGTCCTTACATGCTGAGGTCCCTGAGCACCCACCCATACAGACAGGACGGGGTCTCAGCTTCCCTCGGCCCAGTTGTGGCACCGATTGACTCAGACCAGGAGTGACGCTACCCTAGCATGCCTATGAACTCCAGCCAATGCTGACCAATGGACTAAGAAAAAGCCCTTTCACTTCACTTCTCTCTTTCCCCAACCACCCCTGTACACTGTAAATAAAAATAACACGTAAGCTAATCAAGTCCGCTCTCCTGGTGTGGGTGTTTCCACCATCACGTGAGCGAGTCGCTACAACAATATATATATATGGAACAAGAGAGGTAGAAAGTCCGGGTGAAGTGGAATAGGGACCTTATGAAGGGGACTAGTAAATGGAGGACAGGTATAGGTGATATGTAGGAGGAGGACAGGTGTAGGTAATTAGTAGGAGGGAGAGGCTGAGCGAGAGTGTTGAGTGAAGGATGGAGGCGTGGCTGGTGGCGCCCTGACATTAAACCCTCCTCCAGGAGCAGCTCCCAACGCCCCAGTCCCACTTTCGCCAGGTGGGCCAGGGCACTTCGATGAAGGCCTCGCAAACCATCCAGGGTGGGTGGAAGGGATTTTGGAGGAGGGAAGTCTTGGGCAGGCATGCAAAACCTGGGGCATGAGGAGGTTTGGGTGCCCGCGGCAGACACTGTGGAATTTGCTGTGAACTGCCACTGGGTAGAACACCTTTGAGGCCAGGAAAGGTCTGAGGCAGGGCGGCACCCTCGGCGGGACTCTGGAGTGCGGCGATGCCCTCGGCAGGACTCTGGAGCATGGCGGCGCCCTCGTCGGTGCGACGCCCTCGTTGGTGCGACGCCCTCGTTGGTGCCCTGCAGCGGTGCGACACCCTCCTCAGCGGTGCCCGGCGGCGGTGCGACACCCTCCTCGTCGGTGCTCGGGGGTGGAGAGAGGGCCTCGTCAGGAGCATTCAGTGGGGAATCTGGCAGGTTGCATCTTGACGTAGTGACTGACTTGTCGCAGGAAGCCTTATAAAGACCTTATAAAAGGGAAGGATAAATGGAGGACAGGTATAGGTGATTAGTAGGAGGGAGAGGCTGAGCAAGAGTGTTGAGTGAAGGAGGGAGGCGTGGCTGGTGGTTCCCTGACAATGTTCCTTGCTTGGTTTGGAAATTTGTTATATGTATATGTTTTAGAAAGAAATAAAGATTTTCTTAAAATGATCCATGTAAATGTATTGAAATATATGTAGGTAAAAATTTATTTTTTAACGATTTTTAAATATATTATTTTAAATATATTTCAAAATATATATAAACTAAAAAATGGCCAAAGGAAGCATAAGAAATATATTTATGTAAATGTAAATGCGTGTGTGTATGTATATATATATATATATATATATATATATATATATATATATCCATATATATATATATATATATATATTAGTCAAAATACTATATATATATATTAGTCGAAATACTATATATAAAATAATATATATATAAGTCCATTTTTTGTATATTTTTCTTTCTATTATCTAACCTTGCATATTCTCATGCTGGGCTGTCATATCTTTGTGATAGATGCTTAAGATTGTACCAAGAACAGTATGGCCTTCTACACTGTTTTTGTTTGGATATCTTTCATACACATGCTGGTGTCTGAGTGACTGATATTCCCAGATCCGTATTGGAGAAAGAACTGAACAAGAACAAGTGAGATGAGACTCTCTGAGTAGCAGGTAGCTCAGAGACAATCCTAACAAATAGTGTCAAAAGTGGTACCACGAATCAGGGAAGACTTTTGTCTTTCCTTTGGTTCATGGTATTGCCCAGTATTCAAGCTGTACAGTAGCTGTAGTATTTCGACTCTCTGAATTGTGGTGTCAAGAGGGACTTTTCCCTGTAGATTTTGTTGTCGGCACCTGCTTTCCTCACTCGTTGTTAGCTCAGCTCTCTATTGCTTTTCTCTCTATTGGTATTTTTGCTGTGTTAATTTTGTACCCTCTTGGTCTGCTTCAAAACATGGGGGATCAGAGACAAAATATCCTAAACCTAATCCTGGGGAAACACAGAGGGAATGGGTTGATAGATTATTATATTACTATACTACACTCAAAAAAATTAAATGTGGCTGCTGTTGGTCCGAAGAATGTAACTATGTTTAAATTACATAATGTACTTAAGTTTGTGTATTAAAATTAAGAGTTGTGTTGACAAAATTAAAAAAAGTCATATTTCAGTTTTACTCAACTAATTTAAGTAAAACGAATGAAATAGTTGTGTTGCTTCTGCAGTATCGCACTTTGGTCAACAGGTGGAGTAATATCTGCACATGCGCAGATGAAAAGCACATTCAACGCGAACTTTTCTGCTCTGTTTTTGATCGGCGCCATTTAATGGGAATCAATTGAAACAAAGTTTAAAGTGCAAAAAGAGAAAACAAGCGAAGATTTTCCCTTGTGGACACACAGCCAAGTGAGATTTTACTTTTTTATGTATATATATATATATATATAGAGGATGTCATTAGGTTAGGTTGGTTAATCGCGAATAATCTCATGTTTTGTATGATATTTTCATGATGTTACCGTGTTCCTCGTGTGGGTTTCACATTCATGTTAGTTACGTTCTTGTTTTTCACTTTAATGTAATTTATATTTGTTGAAATGTTATTTGATTTTATTATTCGATTCTTATTATTAGGGTAATATTTATCTTTGCCATGCTGTTTGTCTTTGTCTGGCAGGAGGACGGCAGTGATCGGATATTAGTAGGCCATTCCTAGAGGTAATATTTCTAGAACACATAATAATGATATATATACACAGTCCCTGACAAAAGTCTTGTCGCTTATCTATTTTGTAGAAACACCTGCTATTAACCTGACTTTTAATTAATCAATTGGTGTTAGAAATAGCTCATATGAAAAGCTAAAACCCTCCTAAATAATGTTTAATGCACTGAAATAAATTAGTTTCACTGAAAAAAGATTTATTATTTAATCAAGACAGAAAGGTCAAATTTTGGCAAGACAAAAGTTTTGTCGCCTATACAGAAATTGAACAAATTTACTGCAAATACAAATATATGTCAGCAAATTAAGTAGTGGTGCTGTGAGATCCAAATTTAATATCTTGTGTGACTTCCATGAGCTTGAAGGACTGCATCCATACGGTTTGGCAAGGATTCATACAATTTATTGATGAAGTCATCAGGAATAGCAAAGAAAGCAGTCTTGCAT
>JAAIIK010009423.1:0-10093 GCA_014706435.1 Silurus glanis | reverse complement strand
ACATACATATACACACACAATTAACAGTCTAAAGCATCCGCATGTCAATGCATATTATTAGCCTTAATTAATAAATAACAATCAGGGTTGTTTTTTTAAATATCAAAAGCATTTGAATAGCTTAGTTTTTTAAGTACTGTGAATGAGTCTTTAGTTCATGGCGCATGCAACTGTTTCCTTGCTGTGCTGCAGGCGCGTTCAAGGTAACGTGCACGGCGCTAGCCGCGTTCTCGCAACAACATTTAATGACCAATGGACGCCGATGTTTGCATTTACGCTGTTTGCATAGTGATCTTCTCTAGACGATCTATTTTAAGCTGCATTTTAGCAACAGCTCCCTCTATGGTCACAACATACGATGGTCACAGATTCTGGTGTAACAACGGATTAATGCCATTTTAAGTATTTTCAATATGGAAAACTGATTTGATGTGCAAGCAAATTGAGATACGAGCTCGTCCACGGAACGAATTAAACTCGTAGGTCAAGGTACCACTGTATTTCTCTGGGGAGTATATTTTTTGTCATCGTCGTGCACCACCGGTGGAAGGAAAATTTAGGTGAAGTGCGTTTTTTCGTTTCTGTTCGGAAATTTCATTGGTCTAATGTTATGGGGTTCAGTTTTTTTCTTGAAGTTTGTGAAACCGGGAAAAACCCAGGAAAAATCCATATATTAGCCGCTTCGTTGTTTAAGCCGCGGGGTTCAAAACATGGGAAAAAAGTAGCGGCTTATAGTCCGAAAAATACGGTACTTTTATTTATATTTTGCACTTGACTTGTGTAACCGTTGTAACAGTGATAAAGTAGATATAGTAGACATAGGCTACCAATTAAGCTATTCAGTATAGTTAAGTAAAAATAATGAAATAATCCCCCAAACAGATTTCAATAACAAACAAAAAAAATATATTCCATTTTTCTGTCATTCTTCACCGTATATTAATTTCAAAGAAACAATCATCAGAGATGAGCCTGTCAAAAATAATGTCCAACAATTGCATACCTTACTATACGTCCAGTCAGTCCCTCATTCTGACAGAATGCCAGAGGTTGGTCTGGTTTTTCAACAGGCTCAGGTGCATCATAAACATCATCACAGAGAGGGACATTGCGCCTGGTAGCGATGTTTTGCAGGACGATACACGCTAGTATTATGTTGCATGCTCCCTGTGGTTCCACTTGCAAGTAGTTAAGGCATGCAAAGCATCTCTTCAGAACTCCATTTAAACGCTCAATTGCACATCTTGTTTTGCAATGAGCAGTGTTGATGCGTGCCTGCGCAGGTGTGGTTGCTGCAAGAAAAGTTGTCATCAGCCATGGTAGGACTGGATAGGCACTGTTGCCACGGTTGGTTTGGAGCTCTGTACAAAGCACTCTCTCTCAGGATACGTGCATCATGAACAGACCCAGGCCACTTCACGACACAGTTTGTGATGAGGAGGTCAGCATCGCCCACACGTTGGATGTTGATGCTGCGCCTCCCCTTTCGGTTGATGTACTCCCAATCCCTCTCATGAGGTGCTTGGATATGCACATGAATGCAGTCAATAACCCCAATAGTATTGGGCATGTTTCCCAAAAGAAAAAACTCTTACAGTGACCCCATGTTGGCTCTTCTACCTGTTCTTTACATAGCTGGTAGCCCACATTGTGATATGTTGTCCCATTTAGAGCACAGGTAATCCGGATTTGGTCATCTTGAAAACTCTGTATCTGGATCAGGGTGTCCAGTCCAATGTTTCTTTGAAAAACCGGCATAAAAAGTAAGACGGATTACCTGATCCTGAATAGGAAAAAATGGGATTTCCAAATCCAGATCATTTTGATCCAGATTAAACTTTTTGAACAACTGGCCCATGAAGATCAGGCTCTTTCTTTTGGTCTATGCTACAGAACTCCCTGTCCAAGCTCTTGTTCTCTCCAAACTGGACTCTTGTATTGCTCTCTTAGCAGACTTTCCAGCATCTACTACCAAGCCTCTGCAGCTAATTCAGCCTATGGCACTGAGACTGATCTCCAACAAGATGAAGAGTGCACGTCACTTTTTAAAAAATATATATATATAAACTGATGTGTCGACTGTGTTAGACTAACTTGGATTTGGTATGTTGCTTTGGATAAAATCTAATTGTAAATGTATAAAGGTATACAGCAATTGCCATTTAATATAGGTATTTTTGCATGCTCTAATTTATTGTCTATAATTTGATTGTTCATTTAACTTGACATACAGTGCTTCTGTTCAATTATTAATACTGTGAATGTGCAGGTTCCTTTTATAAGTACAGAATATACAGTAGAGCTCATTGCTCTACTGTCCAAAAATGTTAAACTGTAATATGTCTGGAAAATTAACTATTAAGAAGTATCTACAGACATTTGCCTGTGTATTATGAATTGAGTATATTTTTATACAACATTTCTTGATTATTGTAATTAATGATATCTGAGTTTTATACAGTAAATGCCTTTTAATTTACAGAGATTAAATATACAAACCTTTTTCAAATATGTACTTTCTGGATTTATTCTTATTGTACATGAGGAAAATTATACTTTTACAGTAAATTAATGTAAATGGACAGATCAGTTTTATAAAATAACAAATTAAAACTTTCTTTCAGCTTCTCCCATTAGGGGTCGCCACAGCGGATCATCCGCATGTTCGATTTGGCACGTTTTTACGCTGGATGCCCTTCCTAACGCAACCCTCCCCATTTATCCGGGCTTGGGACCGGCACTAAGAGTGCACTGGCTTGTGCAACCCTAATGGTGAGAGCGCCGCATCCTAACCACTAGACCACCTTAAATTTATGGTGATTAACCTGACAGTTGGTTGTTTTTCTATGTTATTTGACAGAATTTATCTGTTTTTCTATAGTTTGAAAATTATTTATCAACAGTAATCTGTAATTTAAGTACTTTTGACCATAAAATCTATTCTGTATTTTTACAGTTTTTTGCTAGTAATTTTGTAAAATGGTTAATTCATTCATTCATTCATTCATTCATTTTCTCCTGCTTATCCGTAATTCGGGTCGCGGGGGCAGCAGTCTAAGCAGGCCCCCGCCTTCGACTGCTACCCAATCCTCACAGCACCGTCCCTTACGGTCCCTCCTGCAGGTGGTGAGCCCACAGGAAGGCGGCCCCACGTCACTCCGACGTCACGGGCCTTGATATTTCCCTCGTAAGGGACCCCCGGAGCATAGAGGGTTAAGGGCCTTGCTCAAGGGCCCAAGAGTGGCAGCTTGGCGATACCGGGGCTTGAACCCCAGACCTTCCGATCGGCAACCCAGCGCCTTAACTGCTGGAGCCACCACTCCCCCCTTGTAAAATGGTTATTTCTGTAATTTAACGGATTATCTCTGGAATCTCTGCTGCCAGTCTTTTTACAGATTTTTTTTTTTTTACAGTGTGTGCTACAAGTGTGTTCCACCGCTTTGGTCCCTGGACGGCAAATGACCGGCCTCCAAACTTTTTATATTTGTACTTGGTAGTGACCAGAGAGGTATGTCCATAGGAGCGGAGAGTTCTGGCTGGTTGGTAGACCGTTATTAATTCGGCGAGGTAGGCCGGGGCCAGACCATTGATGGCCTTGAACACAAACAGCAGGACCTTATACTCCACCCTAAACCGCACCGGAAGACTGAAGCAAGCGGAGGACAGGGGTGATGTGTGAGCGCTTGGAGGTGTTAGAGAGAAGACGTGCTGCAGCGTTTTGTACCATTTGGAGCCGACTGAGAAGTGATTGATTAAGTCCAGTGTAGAGAGCATTACAGTAGTTTATCCTCGAGCTGATGAAGGCATGTATAGCTTTTCAAGGTCAGCTTGGGACAAGAATGATTTGACCTTCCTGAGTAGTCTTAGCTGGTAAAAGCTTGCCTTCACTACTGCAGTGATCTGTTTATCGAAGTGCATACTTTTGTCAAAAATAACACCCAGATTACGCACGGTAGGTGCAAACTGAGGTGTTAGAGGATCAAAACTAAGAGAACTGCTGGGTGAATCCGGGCTAAACAGGATGTACTCAGTCTTTCCTTCATTCAGATGAAGGAAGTTCTGGGAAAGCCACTGTTTGATATCCTGAAGGCAATTATGGAGAGGGTCCAATGCAGAACGATTACTCAGAATCACAGGAAGATAGATCTGGAGGTCGTCAGCATAGAAATGAAATTGAACGTTGTGATTGGAGATGAGTTGACCAAGTGGCAGCATATAGAGTGAGAACAGAATAGGACCAAGAATAGATCCTTGAGGCACACCAGATGACAGAGGAGCAACCGAGGAAGAATAATCATTAAGCATTACTGAAAAAGTTCTGTTAGTGAGGTATGTTGAACACGTTGAAGACGAGAGATGAGGATGGCTTGATCCATGGTGTCAAATGCAGCGGTAAGGTCCAGTAACACCAAAACCACAGAGCTTTTACCATCCAGCGCTCCAAGAATGTCATTATGAACCCTCAATAACGCTGATTAAGTGCTATGTCTCGACCTGAAACCGGACTGAAATGTATCACCAATGCCGTGCAGTTGAAGGTGAGACTGAAGCTGGGCGAAAACAAGCTTCTCCATCAACTTAGACAAAAATGACAGGTTAGATATAGGGCGGAAGATGGATAGTATGGAGGGATCAAGGTTGGGTTTCTTGACCAGCGGTCTAACAATAGCGTGTTTGAGAGCAGCGGGAACAGTACCCACCCTAAAACAGGTGTTTATGAAGGAGACAAGGATGAGACCTATGAGCAGCCATAGTCAATGTCTTCTTCGTCTTTTGGCTTCTCCCATTAGGGGTCACCACAGCGGATCATCAGTCTCCATACCCCCCCCTGTCCTCTACATCTGCCTCTTTCACACCAACTACCTGCATGTCTTCCCTCACCACACCCATAAACCTCCTCCTTGGCCTTCCTCTTTTCCTCCTTCCTGGTGGCTCCATCCTTAGCATTCTTCTACCAATATAACTCATGTCCCTCCTCTGCACATGTTCAAACCATCTCAATCTCGCCGCCCTCACCTTGTCACCAAAACGTCCTACATGGGCTGTCCCTCTAATAAACTCATTTCTAAGTTGTTGAGGAGGATTCTTGTCCATCCTCGGGAGTGACGAGGATGGACAAGAATCCTCCTCAACAACTTCAGCTCTGCTACCTCCAGCTCCGCCTCCTGTCTTTTACTCAATGCCACTGTCTCTAATCCATACAACATTGCAGGTCTAACCACAGTCCTATAAACTTTCCCTTTCATTCTTGCAGATACCCTACTATTACAAATCACTCCCGTCACTCTTCTCCACCCACTCCACCCTGCCTGCTCTCTTTTCTTTACTTCCCTAACACACTCTCCATTACTTTGCACTGTTGACCCCAGGTACCTGAACTCCTCCACCTTCTCCACCTCTTCTCCCTGCAACCGCACCACTCCACTGCCCTCCCTCTCATTTACGCACATGTACTCTGTCTTACTCCTACTGACTTTCATTCCCCTTCTCTCCAGCTCATACCTCCACCTCTCCAGGCTCTTCTCAACCTGCTCACTACTCTTACCACAAATCACAATATCATCTGCAAACATCATAGTCCAGGGAGACTCCTGTCTGACCTCGTCCGTCAACCTGTCCATCACCACTGCAGGAAAAGGGCTCAGGGCCGATCCTTGATGCAGTCCAACCTTGACCTTGAACCAGTCTGTCGTTTCTACTGCACACTTCACTGCTGTCACACTGTCCTCATACATGTCTGGCCCAACCGACTTTCCACTCTTCATCCTCTTAATCGCTGCTCTCACTTCCTCCTTACTAATTCTACCCACTTCCTGCTTCACCAACTCCACATCATCCAAACTTCTCTCTCTCTGATTTTCATCAGCTGCTCAAAATACTCCCTCCACCTTCTCAACACATTCTCCTCACCAGTCAACACATTTCCATCTCTATCCTTTAAGATAAGATAAGATAAGATAAGCCTTTATTTGTCCCACAGTGGGGAAATTTCTTTGTTACAGCAGCAAAGAAAAAAATAAATAAATGCAAATATATAAAAGAATAGACACATACTATAGTACACAGTATATACACAACACAATGTATAAATACAAATAAGGAAAAAAGTACATATTGCAGGGAATATTGCACACAGGTGGTATTGCACGTATTGCAGGTAATATTGCACACAGGTAGTATTATTACACAGTTAAACTGTAATAACAGTGTGTATCATGGTGAATGGTTTACTGGGAGCAGCTTTGATTGTAAAGTCTAATAGCAGCAGGGAGAAAAGTCCATCTGTAACGCTCCTTCAGACACTTAGGACGTAACAGTCTGTGACTGAAGGAGCTGGTCAACGATGAAATGGTTTCATACAGGGGGTGAGAGACGTTCTCCAGCAATGATGATAGTTTTGCTACCATCCTCCTTTCTCCCACCTCTTGTACAGTGTCCAGGGGAATTCCCAGGACTGAGCTGGCCTTCCTGATCAGCTTGTCCAGTCTCTTCCTGTCTGCAGTAGAGATGCTGCTGCCCCAGCAGACCACACGACAGAATATGGCTGAGGCCACCACAGAGTCAAAAAAGGTCTTCAGTAGCTCTCCCCGCACTCCAAAAGACATTAGTCTCCTCAGCGGAAAGAGTCTGCTCTGCCCTTTCTTATAAATTGCCTCAGTGTTGTCTGTCCAGTCCAGTTTGCTGTTTAGGTGAACACCCAGGTATTTGTAAGAGTCCACTCTCACAATATCCTTTCCCTGAATGTTCACTGATGGTAATGATGAAGTGTGTTTGTGCCTACGGAAATCCACCACCAGTTCTTTGGTTTTCCCCGCATTTATCTGGAGGCAGCTCCGTTGGCACCAGTCCACAAAGTTCTGTATAAGTCCTCTGTACTCCCTGTCATCGTCATCCGTGATCAGACCGACGATGGCAGAGTCATCAGAGAACTTCTGCAGGTGAGAGGTTGCTGAGCTAAACATGAAGTCTGCAGTGTAGACGGTGAAGAGAAACAGGGCTAGAACCGTTCCCTGCCGGGCTCCAGTGTTGCAGACAATCATGTCAGACTCACATTCACGATTCCTCACATACTGTGGTCGGTCTGTGAGGTAGTCCAGTATCCAGGCAGACAGATGATGGTCCACTCCCATGTACACCATCTTATCCCTCAGGAGCGCAGGTTGGATGGTGTTAAAAGCACTAGAGAAGTCAATAAACATGACTCTCACAGTGCTCCCAGCCTTTTCCAGGTGTGAAATAGCACGATTTAGGAGGAAGATGACTGCGTCTTCCACTCCAATGCCAGGTTGGTAGGCAAACTGAAGTGGATCCATTGATGGGCTCACCAGAGGTCGGAGATGAGTGAGCACCAGCCTCTCCAATGTCTTCATCAGATGCGAGGTCAGTGCTACTGGTCGGTAGTCCCCAAAGTCTTTTGGGCACGACGTCTTTGGAACAGGTACCACGCAGGATGTTTTCCATAGCTGTGGCACCTTTCCCAGCTTCAGGCTCAGGTCAAACATGTACAGCAATATGCCACACAGCTGGTCTGCACAGGTCTTAAGGAGCTTGGAGCTGATGCCGTCTGGGCCCGCAGCCTTCCTCTCTTTGCTCTTTCTGAGCTCCATTCTCACCTGGGCTTCTGTGAGGGGTAGTGTGTATTGGTTGGAGTGTTGACTGGATGGAATCGGCAGAGGGGGGGGAAGTTAGGTGTGTTGTGTGTTGACTGTGAGCTGATAGCAGTGCAGAGAGAGGTGGGGCTGGAGCTGCTTGCTGTGGAAGCAGAGAAGGGGGATTGCAGCAGGGGGGACTGGATGGGAGCAGGGGAGGGTAGCTGATCAAATCTGTTAAAGAATAGATTAAGATCATTCACCCACTTCTGGACACCCTCAGCCTGAGAGCTGGGCTCCTTATGACCAGTGATGGTTTTGAGCCCCTTCCACACACTGCTGACGTTGTTCTGCTGCAGCTGATCCTCCATCTTCCTCCTGTAGCAAGCTTTTCCTTCCCTGATCATCTTTCTCAGTTCTCTCTGGACAGTTTTCAGATCTTCTTTGTTTCCTGATTTAAAAACCCTCTCTTTAAGGAGAGTATTTATATCAGGGTTGATCCATGGTTTGTTGTTGGGAAAACACCGTACAGTCCTGGTGGGTACAGTATTCTCCACACAGAAGTTAATGTAGTCAGTGATACAGTCTGTTAGACTGTCAATATCCTCCCGATGTGGATTGCACAATTCCTCCCACATAGTTGTTTCAAAACTTCTTTCAGAGCCTCACTGGTCTCATCAGACCATGTCCTCACTGTGCGGGAGGCAGCTGGTTGCCTGCATACAAGGGGTTTGTACACAGGTAGGAGATGAACCAGGTTGTGAGCCGATCTTCCCAAGGGGGGGAGGGGTGCTGATGTATAAGCCTCCTTTGAGTTTGCATAGAATAAATCCAGTTTTTCCACCATCGAGCCCCTGTCTGACCTCTTCCCTGAACCTCACAGTCTTCCTCCTTTAGTTTCCACCATCTTATTCTTCTTTCAGTCCTGACTCTCCTCCCCTTTATCTTCACCTCCAAAACCATTCTACAGACCACCATCCGATGCTCTCTAGCTACACTGTCCCCCACCAACACCTTACAGTCTCCAATCTCCTTCAGGTTGCATCTCCTACATAGAACATAGTCCACCTGTGTGCACCTTCCTCCACTCTTATCGGTCACATTATGATCATCCTTCTTCTTAAAATACGTATTCACCACTGCCATTTCCATGCTTTTAGCAAAATCTACCACCATCTGCCCTTCTACATTCCTCTCCTTAAAACCATACCTACCCATCACCTCTGTTCCCTTCACCTACATGTACATTAAAGTCTGCCCCAATCCCAATCGTTCATTCCTAGGTACACCATCTACCATTTTATCTAATTCACTCCAGAATATTTCCTTCTCCTCCATCTCATAGCCAACTTGTGGAGCATAGGCACTGATGACATTCATCATCCCTTCAACTTCCAGCTTCACGGTCATCACCCTATCAGAAACTCTCTTCACCTCCACTACACTCTTACTGTATTCTTCCTTCAGAATCACCCCTACACCATTTCTCTTTCCATCCACACCATGATGGAACGGTTTAAACCTACCTCCAATGTTCCTGGCCTTACTTCCTTTCCACTTGGTCTCCTGAACACACAACATATCTACCTTTCTCCATCATATCAGCGACCTCTCTCCCTTTACCAGTCATAGTGCCAACATTTAAAGTACCAACCCGATCCTCCACTCTCCTCCACTTCTCCTTTCCCTGCTGTCTCTGTAGATGTCTTCCTCCTCTCCTTCTCCTCCTTCGGCCAACAGTAGCCCAATTTCCACCGGTACCCTGTTGGCTAACGATACCTGTGGCGGTCGTTGGTAACCCAGGCCTCGACCGATCCGATTATTTGTGATCCACATATTTGATTTGGCACATGTTTTACGCTGGATGCCCTTCCTAACGCAACCCTCCCCATTTATCCGGGCTTGGGACCGGCACTAAGAGTGCACTGGCTTGTGCCTCCCTAATGGCTGGGTTGTCTGTTGTTAGACTCTAATGTGAGAAAATAGGAATTTCAGGAATTTCATAAAGTATGATTCAAAGTGTTTCATTAGTAGTTTTATTGATCTGAATCTACGGTGCAGGAGAGCCTTGAAAGCTCAGAAAATTTTCAAAGCCAATAATGACTGAGGTTCTCACATTAAATTCACATTTCAAAGACATTTATTCTTGAATTCTAGATAGAAAGTCATGTATATCCAAAGAATGTTATGATTTCAGAAAAACAGAAATTACTGTTTGTTTTCAGCACATTTTATTAGATGGACTGCAAAAAGAAGCACAGTCATCCCTCCCGATCCTAATACCCACACTGACAAAGTCATACATTAATCATAATAATAAAATATTTTAAATAAATTGCTTTGGATTGACTTATTATATAACTGAATGTGTCAATATACAAAGATACCATAACTGTTTGCATGACTTTTTTTTTTTTTTGTTGTTGCAAAAAGAGCACTGTTAATATTTTAAGAAAAAAAGGTAAACTAATATAATAAAATTATAATATCATTAATGTTATACT
>JAAIIK010009419.1:0-27586 GCA_014706435.1 Silurus glanis | reverse complement strand
TTACTTTTTTTAATGTTATGTTGCAGCCATTAAATACAATCATTCAAATTGCCTTTTTTCTAATTTTTTTATTCTAATTCACTACCCCACAATGACAAAGTGGAAACATAGTTCTAAAAATGTCTGTAATATAAAAAAAAAATAATAAAAAAAAACAGAAAATCACATGACCATAAGTATTTCGACCCTTTGCTCAGTACTTAGTTGAAGCTCCTTTTGCAGCAGTTACAGCCTTAAATCTTTTTGGGTTTGATGAAACAAGCTTTGCACACCTGGATTGGGTGCTGTGGAATAGGTTTTTACTCATGATATCTATGCACTTTGCTCCATTCAGCTTTCCCTCAAGCCTGACCAGTCTTCCAGTCCCTGTAGTTTCAGAAAACCACCCCACAGCATGATGCTGCCACCATAATGCTTCACTTTTGGGATGGCCTTGGCAGGTGATGATCAGGCTGCAGTGATAGTTATCCTTCTGGAACTTTGTCCCAGCTCTAGAATGGATCTCAGAGCTCAGTCAGAGTAAAAAATGGATTATTGGTCACCTCTCTTACTTCTACACTGATTGCTCGGTTTGGTCTGGTCCTGGTTGTGCCACATTTCTCAATTTAAAAATTATGGAGGCAGCTGTGCACTTGGGAATCTTCAGTGCAGCAGCAACTTTTATGTAGCCTTCCCCAGATCTGTGCATTATAACAATCCTTTGTCTGAGCGCTACAGCAGTTCATCTGACCTCATGGCTTGGTGTTTGCTGTGATCTGCATTGTCAGCTGTGATGCCTTCTATAGAGAGGTGTGTGCCTTTCCACATCGTGTCCAATTAATAAACCTTTCCAAAATTAGACTCCAGTCAAGGTGTAGAAACATCTCAGCAATAATCAAAAGAAGTGGAAATCACCTGAACTCATATTCAAGTGTTGTTGCAAAGGGTCTGAATACTTTTATACATGTGATATTTCAGATTTTGGTTTATAATATACAGATAATTCAATAATTGTCTTTATTCTTCCCCTCCTTGAACTGCCACCTTAACGTGGTGGAGGGGTTTGAGTACCCGAATGACCCTAGGAGCTATGTTGTCCGGGGCTATATGCCCCTGGTAGGGTCTCCCAAGGCAAACAGGTCCTAGGCGACGGGTCAGACTAAGAGCGGTTCAAAACCCCTTATGAGAAAAAACAGAACAAGGACCGTGACGTCGCCCGGTATGGCGCAGCCGGGGCCCCACCCTGGAGCCAGGCCCGGGGTTGGGGCTCGTATGCGAGCGCCTGGTGGCCGGGCCTTCCCCCACGGGGTCCGGCCGGGCTCAGCCCGAAGGAGCGACGTGGGGCCGCCTTCCAGTGGGCTCACCACCTGCAGGAGGGACCGTAAGGGGCCGGTGCTGAGAGGATCGGGCAGCAGTCGAAGGCGGGGGCCTCGACAACCCGATCCCTGGACACGGAAGCTAGCTCTAGGGACGTGGAATGTCACCTCGCTGGCGGGGAAGGAGCCTGAGATTGTGCGTGAGGTTGAGAGGTTCCGACTAGAGATAGTCGGGATCACCTCTACGCACGGCTTGGGCTCTGGAACCACACTCCTCGAGAGAGGATGGACTCTTCAGCACTCTGGAGTTGACCATGGTGAAAGGCGGCGGGCTGGTGTGGGTTTGCTTATAGCCCCCCAGCTCAGCCGCCATGTGTTGGAGTTTACCCCGGTGAATGAGAGGGTCGTTTCCCTGCGCCTACGGGTCGGGGATAGGTCTCTCACTGTTGTGTGTGCCTACGGGCCAAACGGCAGTGTAGAGTACCCGGCCTTCTTGGGGACTCTGGGAGGGGTGCTGGACAGTGCGCCGACTGGGGACTCCGTCGTTCTACTGGGAGACTTCAATGCCCACGTGGGCAGCGACAGTGACACCTGGAGGGGCGTGATTGGGAGGAACGGCCCCCCTGATCTGAACCCGAGCGGTGTTCAGTTATTAGACTTCTGTGCTAGTTACAGTTTGTCCATAACGAACAACATGTTCAAGCATAAGGGTGTCCATCAGTGCACGTGGCACCAGGACACCCTAGGCCGTAGGTCGATGATCGACTTTGTGGTCGTTTCATCTGACCTGCGGCTGTATGTCTTGGACACTCGGGTAAAGAGAGGGGCGGAGCTGTCAACTGATCACCACCTGGTGGTGAGTTGGATCCGATGGCGGGGGAGGAAGCTGGACAGACTCGGCAGACCCAAGCGTACTGTGAGGGCTAGACCTTTACTAAGGGCTGTCCGGTCCCTGTACGACCGAAGCAGGAGCTTGGTTCGCATTGCCGGCAGTAAGACAGACTTGTTCCCGGTGCATGTTGGACTCCGGCAGGGCTGCCCTTTGTCACCGGTTCTGTTCATAATTTTTATGGACAGAATTTCTAGGCGCAGCCAGGGGCCGGAGGGTGTCTGGTTTGGTGACAACACGATTTCGTCTCTGCTCTTTGCAGATGATGTTGTCGTGTTGGCTTCATCAGACCAGGACCTTCAGCACGCACTGGGACGGTTTGCAGCCGAGTGTGAAGCGGCTAGGATGAGAATCAGCACCTCCAAATCCGAGGCCATGGTCCTCAGTCGGAAAAGGGTGGCTTGCCCACTTCAGGTTGGTGGAGAGTTCCTGCCGCAAGTGGAGGAGTTTAAGTATCTTGGGGTTTTGTTCACGAGTGAGGGAAGGGTGGAACGGGAGATTGACAGACGGATCGGTGCAGCTTCTGCAGTAATGCGGTCGATGTACCGGTCTGTCGTGGTGAAGAAAGAGCTGAGCCGCAAGGCGAAACTCTCGATTTACCGGTCAATCTACGTTCCTACTCTCACCTATGGTCATGAGCTCTGGGTCATGACCGAAAGGACAAGATCCCGGATACAGGCGGCCGAAATGAGCTTTCTCCGCAGGGTGGCTGGGCGATCCCTTAGAGATAGGGTGAGAAGCTCGGTCACTCGGGAGGAGCTCAGAGTAGAGCCGCTGCTCCTCCACATCGAGAGGGGTCAGCTGAGGTGGCTCGGGCATCTGTTCCGGATGCCTCCTGGACGCCTTCCTGGGAAGGTGTTCAGGGCACGTCCCACTGGGAGGAGACCCCGGGGAAGACCTAGGACACGCTGGAGAGACTATGTCTCCCGGCTGGCCTGGGAACGCCTTGGTGTCCCCCCGGAAGAGCTGGAAGAAGTGTCTAGGGAGAGGGAAGTCTGGGCATCTTTGCTTAGACTGCTGCCCCCGCGACCTCGGATAAGCGGGAGAAGATGGTATGGTATGGTATGGTCTTTATTCTTTGTCATTATGGGGTACTGAGTGTAGATTAATGAGAAAAAAAAACAATCTATTTGAACAATTGTGGAAGTGCAACATAACAAAATTGTAAAAACTGGTGAGATTCTACACTAACAACATATCCCTGGCACAATTCACTTACGAGATGACACAGATGTAAACCAACATGGCGGTGCCCATGCCTAAAGTGAATATGCCGAAGAAACAACCATGGAACAATCACTTGCTATTAAAGCACAACAGTTCCCTGTTAAAACAGATTCAAAGCCCAACTGAATTGTTAGCTGATGCTGCAAGCTGGTCAGTGTAAAACAAAGTTCTACAGTTAGCACTTTGTCTCACTGAAAATTTTAAGAATTGAATTTGATAACACACTCAGGCAGCAAGGAGCCCCTCTGCATTCTAGCTAATGACATTGAAGATTTATGCTAATGCACCTATGCCAAGATTCTATGTCAAAACACAACTGGCTCACCCTGCTACACTGAAACTACACTGGCACTGAAATAGCCATAAAAAGTGAGATAACAGGAACTGAAATGGTAATGGTTGAGATAATACCAATGGTGAAAGTTGCAACACCAAATAAATCATGCCCTAGTGGACCTGCGTAGGTGGATCATTTTGAGAATGCTGTGTCAATTTGCCTAAGCTGTTCTACCCAAGAGTTTCGTCCACACCATTGGTTTCTGAGGTGTAAGACCCCTGACTTACTATACTTCCTGATTAGCATTCTATGCAGCTAACCCACCCCGGTTTTGGATAGAGTAGGGGAGGTTTATATATATACAAGCTCCCCTATAGGATGCAGGTGCTGCCTAAGGAAGGAATGTAGAAGAAGAAAAGAAAAAGAGACAGGATCTCACCATGTCTTTGAACTTAGAAAGGCACAACAGCACGTGTAGGAGACTTTAAGTCCTGTCTATGCTACATGATACCAGAGAACATTTCTCTCCTGCACCATTGAGAGCATCCTCACATACTGCATCTCAGTGTGGAACAGCAGCTGCACTGCTTCTGACTGTAACGCCCTTCAGAGGGTGGTGAAAACTGCCCAATGAATCATTAGCACTCAACTACCCACTTTGGAGGACAGTCACAATAAACGCTCTATGCAAAGGGCGAGGGGCATCATTAAAGATACCTCTCACCCCAACCATGGACTATTCACCCTTCTCCCATTGGGGCAGATGCTACAGGTGCCTCAGAACCACACAAACAGACTGAAGGATAGCTTTTTTGTTAATGCACTGAACAGCTGATCAAACAATGTTAACAATCGCTTCTGCACTGTCACTTTTAGTGTTTATTGAACTGCTTTATCCACTATGCATTTTTGCACTACTGTATATTCCACCCATATTTATTAGCAGATACCCTACTATCACAAAATCACTCCTGCTATCACTCTTCTCCACCCACTCCACCCTGCCTGCACTCTTTTCTTCACTTCTCTAACACACTCTCCATTATTTTGCACTGTTGACCCCAGGTACCTGAACTCCTCCACCTTCTCCACCTCTTCTCCCTGCAACCGCACCCCTCCACTGCCCTCCCTCTCATTCACACACATGTACTCTGTCTTACTCCTACTGACTTTCATTCCCCTTCTCTCCAGCGTGTACCTTCACCTCTCCAGGCTCTTCTCCACCTGCTCCCTACTCTCACCACAAATCACAATATCATCCGCAAACATCATAGTCCAGGGAGACTCCTGTCTGACCTTGTCCGTCAACCTGTCCATCACCACTGCAAACAGGAAAGGGCTCAGGGCATCCTTGATGCAGTCCAACCTTCACCCTGAACCAGTCTGTCATTCCTACTGCACACTTCACTGCTGTCACACTGTCCTCATACATGTCCTGCACCACCCTCACATACTTCTCTGACACACCTGACTTCCTCATACAATACCACAACTTCTCTCTTGGCACCCTGTCGTACGCTTTCTCTAAATCCACAAATACACAATGCAATTCCTTCTGTCCTTCTCTATACTTCTCTATCAACATTCTCAAAGCAAATAATGCGTCTGTGGTGCTCTTCCTCGGCATGAAACCATACTGCTGCTCACAGATGGTAACCTCTTCTCTCAGCCTGGCTTCCACTACTCTTTCCCATAACTTCATGGTGTGACTGAACAACTTAATTCCCCTGTAGTTACTGCAGGTCTGCACATCTCCCTTATTCTTAAAGATCAGTACCAACACACTCCTTCTCCATTCCTCAGGCATCTTCTTACCTCCCAGAATCTTGTTAAACAATCTGGTTAAAAACTCCACTGCATCTCTCCTAAACATCTCCATGCTTCTAACGGTATGTCATCTGGTCCAACAGACTTTCCACTCTTTATCCTCTTAATCGCTGCTCTCACTTCCTCCTTACTAATCCTATCCACTTCCTGCTTCACCATCTCCACATCATCCAACATTCATCAGCTGCTCAAAATACTCCCTCCATCTTCTCAACACACTCTCCTCACTAGTCAACACATTTCCATCTCCATCCTTTATTGCTCGAATTTGCAGCACATCCTTCCCAGCTCGGTTCCTCTGCCTGGCCAATCGGTACAAATCCTTTTCTCCTTCCTTAGTGTCCAACTTCTCCTACAGCTTCTCATATGCCTTTTCCTTGGCTTTCGCCACATCCCTCTTTACCTGCTGCTGCATCTCCTTGTACTCCTGCATACTTTTCTCATCACTCTGTCGATCCCACTTCTGTTTTGCCAACCTCTTTCTCCTTCTGCTCTCCTGCACTTCCTCATTCCACCACCACGTCTCTTTCTCTTCCTTTCTATTTCCAGATGTCACACCAAGTACTTTTCTAGCTGCCTCCCTCATCACTCCTGCAGCAGTTACCCAATCATCCAGCACCTCTTCACCACCACCGAGCTCCTGTCTGACCTCTTCCCTGAACCTCACACTACAGTCTTCCTCCTTCAGTTTCCACCATCTTATTCTTCTTTCAGTCCTCACTCTCCTCCTCTTCTTCTTCACCCCCAAAACCATCCTACAGACCACCATCCGATGCTGTCTAGCTACACTGTCCCCTGCCAACACCTTACAGTCTCCAATCTCCTTCAGGTTGCATCTCCCACATAGAACATAATCCACCTGTGTGCACCTTCCTCCACTCTTATAAGTCACCCTATGATCCTCCTTCTTCTTAAAATACGTATTCACCACTGCCATTTCCATCCTTTTAGCAAAATCTACCACCATCAGCCCTTCCACATTCCTCTCCTTAAAACCATACCTACCATCACCTCCTCATCACCTCTGTTCCCTTCACCTACATGCACATTAAAGTCTGCCCCAATCACCAATCTTTCATTTCTAGGTACACCATCTACCACTTCATCTAATTCACTCCAGAATCTTTCCTTCTCCTCCATCTCACAACCCACTTGTGGAGCATAAGCACTGATAACATTTATCATCATCCCTTCAACTTCCAGCTTCACATTCATCACCCTATCAGAAACTCTCTTCACCTCCACTACACTCTTACTGTACTCTTCCTTCAGAATCCCCCCTACACCATTTCTCTTTATCCCATTTCATCATTCATTATATATACGTATATATTCTTAGTCGCAGATTCGATGCTTCGATAGGAAGAACAGATCTCACTGTCGAATCTTTGGAGAGGTGTTATAAAATTAGGATTATGCAATTTTGTTTACATGGGGTGATCAATATCTGATTTTACTTAAAACTACCGGTTTTCTCCTGATAAGTTCATTTACAACCTATTATGATAATGCTGTAAATAAAAAAAGAAAAGAAAGAAGCTTTTATTAAAATCTTTTAACTAAGTTTCACTTTCTAAGATCCGTAACCGACACAGGAGCATCTCATCAGCAGAAGTTTCAATATTTAACAACGTCTGGGATATTCTGTAAAGGTCTATTCTGCTCTAAATTACTGGTGTAAATTAATTTTTGATTGTTGTTTTGTGCATCAATGCACTGCAATGTATCTGATTTAATTTGATTTGCTGATATATGAAATGCAAGTCATGTATGCAGTTTGGCTTTTCTGCATTTATTTATTTATTTTTTAGGTTTCTTGATCGAAAATGTTTGTATACACTTTCTTCTATATCTTTGTCTGATGTTCTGTACATTGTGGCTTTAAAATGTAATGAGGAACCATTTTACAAATGTTTATCCACATTGCCTTTTATTTCAACTTTAAAAAACATAAAAAATAAATCATCAGTTTTCTTTACACAGGTTCAAATCCCACCACCACCAAGCTGCCTCTGCTGGGCCCTTAAACCTCCCCTGCTCATTTGTATGGTGCTCTGGATAAGGGTGCCTGGCAAATGCCATAAAGGTAAATATTTATTCATTTAATTTCAGTTATTTTAAATGTAAAAATATTTTTTCTCTGAGTAAAAGAGTAAAAAATAATATACAAGCAACCTTTTACTTTACTTTTACTTAAGTAGATTTTTTTTTTATATATTATCTTAAGTAAAACATCATTAAGGTAATAGTACTTTTAATAAAGTGGAATATTTTAGTAAAGGTTCGACCTCAAAAAGATTTTGGGAGTTGATTTTTTTACATTTCTGTGTTTGTTAAAATCTTACTGTATTCATGGTATTCATTTCATGTCCATTCTCATTATGTTTTCTGTCTATTATAGATTTAGTTTTTGTTTCTTTTGTTTTGATGTTTATTTACTTTTACTGTAAACTACATTTTTATGTATAAAAAGTGCAATACAAATATATAATATTGAATATAATGTAATACGTACCTCCTCACTGACTTTCATACGAAGTTCTACAGCTTTTTGTTTAATTTCATCATTTGAGTGATGAGTTGTGGCTTGAATGACAGCATGAAAAAGACAGTTCTGGTTTGAGGAGTTCACTGTTTCCCGAGAACCATCAGGGAGTAAAATATCAATGTGGCCACTCTGTGCAGTGTCTTTACCCATCATCCTGTCTTTCAGTTTACTGAATGTTCCAGTTTCTCTGTAAAACACAATAAAACACAACACTGATAAAAGTATACACAAAGTAAAATCTTCTTTAGTGTTTTAAATCAAATAAAGTTTGCACTCACCCTGGAGAAGTCAGAGATGTTTTAGTTAGCACAAGTTTGATAGTACCAGCTGTTGGGTCTGTTCCTGTGTAAGTCTCCTCAGTGAGAAGTTTTCCTCGCTCATCTACTACTGTTATACAGATTCCTTTCCCTTTTAGTAAGTCACTCTTGGTGAGAACATGAACTTCTAAAGCTGTTGCTGGCTTTTCCTCATCAGTTACATTGTTAGCGTAGATCTTGAGCTCATTTAGTTGCTCCTCAGACAAAGGCTTTTCCTTACATTTAGAGGCTGATTTCAGATCATAATGATGCTGCTGATTTACAAAGAAACTTTGGGTTTCATGTCTTCCCAGCATATTACCAACTACTTTTCCAGTAACTGAGTTTAGTTTGTGAGTGAATGTTTTTGTTAACAAGGATGTGGAAAACCCAGAAAAACTCTTCACCATGGCCTGGGAAAGAACATCTGAAACTAATTCAATGAGTTCATCTTTAAGACGGTTCACATCTTCTAGTTTCTCCCGTCCATCATTGTCATATTTGCCAAGTGATGGATTTTCGTTCATGGACCTCAAAAATGGAGGAACAAAATTACTGTCAATGGTCTTTTTAGTAGGAATGGAGGAAATCATTTCATAAATGGTGGTGGAGATTTTAGCTGCAGTCAGACCACACTTGATCCAGGCATGAGAGCGGTGTGCAACAATCTCTGCAGATTTGTCCCACACCTGTGAAAGTGTGTTAATCACCTTGTGAATTTCTGCACAATTTACCATGAGGTTCATCAGGACACTGTTTGTTTTGGAGACCACATGATCTTTCATTTCCTTCTCCAGGGTTTTGCTGATTTTGTAAGAACCGCATTCTTTCTCCAAGGCGGATTTTGGAATTCCTGAACTAACAAAATCTGTGAGCACTTGATTAAACTGTTTATTCTGTTTTAATGCTGAACATATGGAGTCTTTGAAAGTTTGTTGAAATACTTTCTGGAATAACTTTTGAAGACCAGCATCAATGCCTGTGCTCACAGCAGTCTTTACCCCCTGAATCGCTAATTCCTGAAACGCAAACTTGCCTGCATATTTTAAATTCAGTTTGCATGCATTTGTTGTGATGTTCTTTACACTTATTGATGATACAGAGGATTTGACTGATTTACACACTGAAATAAAAGTTTTTTTTCCTGATGTGACGGCACTAAATACAACACTTTTTAGGGATTTGTTGCCATTGAGGATACTTTTTGCTGCATTTTTCACAGAAGAGAATGACCTTTTGAGAACACTGAAGCCCCCACAGACCAACGAAATTCCTAAGCTGATTGCTTTAGATATTGCCCATGATGCCCAATCAAATGTGCCATTAATCATACCCATGACTCCACTGATCATGTCAGACACACCTTCAGAAATCAAACCAAGACCAAATGAGGACAGGGAACCAGCTGACAGGGCGCATACCAAAACTCCTGCTACAACCTGAGCTACACCAAGAAAAAAACAAATCAGAGCATCAAATGAGAACTGGGGCTTTTTCTTCACTTCAAACACAACTGCAAGGCCATAATTACGAAAGACATTAAGTTCACTGGAAGACACAAAATCCTCCTCAGTAGATAAGCTGTAAAGAGTCAAATCTACAGTTTTAAATTCTCCTTTGTCTGATTTAAGCAGGTCACGTATTTTTGTGATGTTTTGCTTCCATGAGTTTAATATGTTCATCCTTGCCTGCATTTGTAAATGGAAGTTACAGCTGCCACTGTGGTGTGGATCAAAATCTCGAGAAACAGTCAAAGAACAGAAGCTCAGTATGTTACTTGTTTCTGATACGTAAACATCTATGGCTTCCTCTGCCTGCTCTAGTAAGGAACGGGCTTTATTTTTGTAGCCGTCCTTGGCCAGGTTAATGGTGATGTAGGCCTGGTTGTACAGTGCAGCAGCTCTGTAGTAGGTGTCTGAATCAGAGGCTTTTTCCCAGTAATGTTTTGCTCCATAATCATTCTTGTTTTTGTTTAGAAAGTGCAAGGCAGTTCTTCCTAAAGCCACCTGAACGTGATCATAAACGTTTTCACTCTGACCGTGTAAAAGTTTGTTGCTTGTATCCTGCAAGTGCTGGAGGAGGTTTTTGTTTAATTCATTGAGGTCATTCTCAATGTTTATCTGCTCTGTGTGAAGTATCAGCCACATACCCCATGATTCCTTCAAAGCATTCAATGCTGGGTGATAGTCCATCTTATTGTTAAAGGACTCAAAGTAACGAGGGACATCTTTTACTTTCACTTCAAAGAGATCAGTCTTCTCTTCTGTACTATAATGCTGGTCAAAGTCACAAAGAAACTGACAAAATGTGGAGAACAGCTTTTCCTTCATTTCAATTTCAGCTAGTTTCTCCTTCTCCATGTCTTTTATTCGATTAACCTCATACTCTTCTCGGAGTTCCCTCATGGCTTCAATAAAATGGCCTCTGTAGGCCATGGCTAGACGATCCTGGTTCAGGATTAACTGGACCATTCCTGGTGTTCCTTTTCGACCTGTTCGTCCAAAGACCTGTTTCTCGACTCTTCGGTTATTGGGGAAGTACGTGAGTAACACAAACAGACCACCACAGCGATCAACCTCCTCTGTAACCTTGATGTCTGTTCCACGTCCTCCAAGGTTAGTGGTAATGATGATCTGTCCCTTGTTGAACTTCTGGTTCTCAATGTTGTGGCTCTCGCTCATTGTGTACATTGTAACTGAATGTTTGGTTTCTGCTGTTACTTTTTCTTTGAGATCATTTGCTGTGTTGACGTCCTCACACACAACTAACACCACCTGTCCTCTGTCAGACACTTTGGACACGGTGACACAAAGAGTTTGGATCCATTGTTCAGTACCTCCCCTCACCTGGACAGCAGGAAGCTCAGTAACCTTTTGACGCTGATGAGCCGGTATGATGTAGCTCTCTGTTTTGTAATGCCTTGCCAGGAATCCCTTGTCTGCATCTCCACCCAGGGTTCCAGAAACACCAAATATTCCTTTTCCACTCAGATATCTTTTAAAGAAATATGAATTTGACATGTAGTTTGTCACGTTTGATAATGGTGATAAAGTTAACTGATGCTTCATCTCCAGAAACTGTTGTAGTCCATCACCCCATCGTTTTCTTTTTTCCAACATTCCACTGGCCTGAAAGTCCACTGGAATTATCCCATGGTACATGTGTTGTTCATCCTCTCTAACATCTACTCCCTGAGCACTAAGAGATCTCTCAATCATGTACTCTCTGCCTTTGGTCATCTGAATGGCCTTCAGTGCATTTTCAACAAACAGTGGCAGCTGATTTTCCAGGTATTTCTCTAAAAAAGAAGGAATTACAAGAGGATCTTTTTCCATCTTTAAACTGCATTGTTTAGAATATTTAATCTTGGATTTTATCTGGCTAACGGTGGCTTCAACAAGCATTTGTTCAGACAAGATCTCACAAGTTTTTCCATTCTGGAGTAGCAGCATGTTGATGTTTTGGTCGGTTTTTGCCTTTTGCTCTCCAAACTGAACGGCTTTTCCAGTTTCTGACTGATAGATATAACAGTTAAATGCCACCTTGTCCTCCATCCCCATCTCAAGAACACTCAGCAGGTCATACTGTTGTTCTATTCCAGTTTTGGCCATGATGGTCTTTAATGCTTCATTTTCAATAGTTCCGTGCTCGTCTTCTCCTTCAGCATTAATAGAATTCTTCAAATCTTCCTCGGAGTAAAATCCTAACTCAATACCTGGCAACAGAATTTCTAATGGTGAAAATCTATCACTTTGTTCTGCACCAATCATTGCTATCAAAGCAGCCGTGTGAAAATTCTGGATTCTTGTTGTCCACATGGTCTCTCCAGTTTCTTCTATCTCAACTGATCGACATGCAGATATCATGGCCCAGATGCCTGCAAGGACTTGCTCTAAATGCTGAAGGCCACTGCACTCATGGGACAGAAATGTTATTTGAACTCCATTATCCAAAGTCACGTAGTCAACCTCATCCACAAGGACCAGCTCAAACCTTCTGTCTCCTCGAGTTTTTTTCTTCTCAAACTCTTGTTTCAGTGTATCTGCTGCAAAAGTCCCAACAGTGCTGTAAATGATTTGTTGTTTGTACGCTTCCTGAGTCATTTCATCTTGTTTTTCAGATGAGACATCATTCATCATTGGAGGAACGGCAGATGATGTTATACCAAACATCTTGTACAGTTCGCTCCATTCTTCTAAATCACGACGGGCAAGAACCGGGGAGCTGGTGACAATGTCCACCTTTACACCACGAATAGCATGGATTGTAGCAAGCATGGCTAAGATACAAGATTTCCCTTCACCTGTCCCAATCTCAAGCAGGCAACCTGTATTGCTTTTGGATTTTGGAAGCAGGAAGACAACCAAGGATGCAAGTTGAGTTAACCTTGGAAGATAACCTTCAATGACACTTTGTGTTGGACCTTTGTGAATAGTGACAGTAGAACATTGTTTTACTGCAACTGACATTCCCACTAGTACACGTTTGAGAACTTGTCTGTCAGGGTTGTTGAAGTCCAGACCTATAATCATTTTCTTTGCATCCTGAATTTGCTTTTCACTGAGATCAGCTGTTCTGTAATTTGGAAGCTCCATTTCCAGATCCTGAAGAACATCAGTTAGTATTGTCAGGACGTTCTCAGGGTAGTTTGCATTGCGCATTTCACTAATAAGAGTATCTGCATTTTTCTGTCTCTCTCCACCAACATGGTGTTTTATCCATCTCAGGGGATCATGTGACTGTAACGCACGAAAGATATTTCCATACTCCAGCTTGTAGGTCTGTGCAATGTGAAGGATTGACTGCACTTGTTCTTCGTCTTTATCAGAAATGGAACGCAGGAAACCTGTTATTTCTGACAGCTTCCATGTCTTGTTGAATGTGATCTGACACAGAATTTCTTTACTCTGTGTAGACAGTTGCATATCAGTTTGAAGAACGCTCTGTAAAAGATTGAAGGCCAGTGATGGATGATCATCTTGCACAAGTTCAAGCAGATCCAGGAGGAAGTCTCGTTCATGTTTATGTGTGAGGACGTCCTCATTCTCCTCCAAAACTAAATGTGTCACAGCCTCAAGTACTCTCAGTCTATCATGTAGAGGCAGAGTCTCATAATCAACTGCATCATCAAAAGAAAACACACAGCTACTGGACAGGTTGTGTTTCTTACAGAACTTCACCATCAACTCATTTTGCAGAGTTTTCATTCTGTCTGCTAAAGTCTCCGCTGAATCTTCATCCTCAACAATTTCATATTCCAGCAACAGTTCTGTGAATTTCCTCTCGATTTCAGGAACCTGGAAACAAATGATGCAATTATTATGGAACTTGTAACATTTGATATAAAAGAGAAGGGAATGAACTCAATACCTCGTCTCTTTCAATGTCAGTGTTTACTGCCTGCTGCATGATGTGAGTTTGGTGATGGGTCTCATGGCCTCTCAGCCTCTGGTTCTGCTTCAGTGTCTCTGTGGCTTGTGAAAGTTTCTTAGCAGCGAGCTCACTTTCCCTTTGAATCTGTTCCTCAATTCTTCTTTCACTTTCACGCTGGACCTGACGCCGCTGCTCTTCATCTCTTCTGCGATTCTTTTCTTCCTCTCGTGCATCATCTTCAATTTTTCCTAGTTGAAGAGAAAACATGTTTTCACTCATAACTCCACTTTACGTTTGAAATAAGTGTCTGGAGCACTGCATTATGTTCACTTACAGAATCCAAATATAAAATGATGCAGATCTCATTTCTCAACAGTGCAGTAAAGTTAAAAAACGAAAACTTTCAAATTAAAGATTTATTTAGGAATTAAAAAAATGCTGAAGCTTCTTTCTGGATCAACCCTGACAGGGATCGTAACGACCCCTATGAATTGTTCAATCCACCCCTAAACCAAACCAAAGTGGCAACATCTGAAAATGGCAACATTGAGCCAGTTTGTGACCGATGTAAAAAGAAGGGTGAGCTCGGGGTACGATGCCAGTGAGTTAAGCAGCTTTGTAACATACAATTCACAATAGTATCAGTTATCACTCATAGATTTTATCTACCACAGTGGCAAATTAAATAGTTTCTACAGCATAAACAACAAAAAATCAATTGCATCATACAATGTGATTCCTTGTCAGTTATACCATATCTTCTGACCTTCTTAATTAACCTTTGACTTCAGAGCATAGCATCAAAACTTCTCTCTCTGGTGTATTCTCCCTTCCCCTTTTCATGCTGCTGAGCAGAAAATGTGAATGTCTGCTTTCTAAAAAAAGGTTTAAATAAAAAAAAAAAAATGAAATGTGATGTGATGTTTTTAACAGGTCACTTCACCATACAAAAATTCAACACAAAGCACATAATTTAATTTACTTCACATTTATTTAATTTATATTATCAACTCAGTTAGAACTAATAACTCATTAGATTTATTTACAGTCACTGCTATTACCAGCTTCTGTTTCTGTCTTCTGCTAGTTCGATGTAACATATACATTACATGCAATTCACACACACCACCATCATTGGAATAGTTCATTGTGTGTGCATCAGTAAGTGTCCTTACCAGAATCAGAAAATTTGACCTGCCTCGAATCTTCTCTCTTTTCATGTAATCCCAGACAGACTTGTTGAGATCAGGACTCTTTGGGGACCAAACTATCCCTTCCAGGATTCCTTGTCCTTCTCTACACTGAAGATAGTTCTTAATGACATGGGCTGTATGTTTGGGGTCATTAGCTTGCTGCAGAATAAATTTGGGAGTAGTATCTGTCTGTATTTCTCAGCATTGAGGACACCATTAATCCTGACCAAATCTCCAACTCCATCTGCAGAAATGCAGCTCTCAACCTTCAGGAAACTGCCACCATGCTTCACTGTTGCAGACAATTATTATTGTAATGCTCTCCAGACCTTCAGCAAACAACCTGCATCCTGCTAGAGCCAAATAGTTCAAGTTTTGACTCATCAGTTCAGAGCACCTGCTGCCATTTTTCTGCCCCAGTTCCTCTGTTTTAGTGCCTCATTTAGTCACTTAGCCTTGTATTCATGTCAGATGTGTCTTTTTGGTCACAATTTTCCTATGAACTCCAATTCTGGCCAAACTTCTCTAGACAGTAGATAGGTGTACCTAGATCCCACTAACTTCCACCAGTTATTTTGCTGATGGCAATGATGGACATCTTTTGATGTTGATGTGAGGTAAACGATGTGTCTTTCATCTGATGCATCAAGTTTCTTTGGTCGACCACAGCGTCCACGCTCATTAACATCACCCCTTTCTTTGAGTTTTTTTCAAAATAGCTTGAAGAGCACATTTTAAAACCCCAGTTTTTGTTTTAGATCTTTGCTTGTTGCCTAGAGACCTTGCTGATGCAGTAGAACTACTTTGTGTCTTATTGCAGTGTTGCCATAGTGTAGGACCTGTGACATGGAACTGTCTTCCACACCCTCACCTTAGTAGCAGAGTTTGTCATACACAGCTGTTTCTGTTTCACTTAATGACTGGGTTTTGTTCACCTTCTTCTTTCGGATGCTCCCATTTGGGTCGCCACTGTGGATCATCCCTCTCCATACATCCTCTACATCTGCCTCTTTCAAACCAACTACCTGCATGTCTTCCATCACCACATCCATGAACCTCCTCTTATTCTCTTTTCTTCACTTCTCTAACACACTCTTTATTACTTTGCACTGTTGACCCCAGTTACCTGAACTCCTCCACCTTCTCCACCTCTTCTCCCTGCAACCGCACCACTCCAATGCCCTGACTTTCATTCCCCTTCTCTCCAGCAACCTTCTCCTCCAATTCTTAATCTGCTCCCTACTCTCACCACAAATCACAATTTCATCCACAAACATCATAGTCCATGAAAACACCTGTCTGACCACATCCTTCAACCTGTCAGCGGGCACAGCCCCAGCCCGGCACGGCCAGGCAGCGCGAAGCCCAAAAATGGAACGCTCAATGCCCGGTTTGAAGGAGGTGGCCAACCTGAGGGTGGTTGTTTCCTCTAACAAACGGGCGGTGGTGAAGCGGCCCTGACTCTCGGAGTGCCCTGCTTTGAGGGGGATGGCCTACACCTTGCGCACACAGGCCAGGCTGTTAGTTAGACAAACTTACTCATAAAGAACATATTCACTTTTAATCACCACATTATCTGCGTAAAGCTGCTGTGAGACAAAGTTCATTGTTAAAAGCGCTATACAAATAAAAATGAATTGAATTGAATTGAATTGAAAATAGTTCCGCCACGGGATGTGTTGTGGAGCACAGCCTCCCTCCAGGGGTGTCCCCCCCATCTCTGTCAAAGAAATCGCTGCGGGTAGCATGGACCCGCTGCCTCTGAGGAGGCCTCAACGGCTGCAGGGCATCGCCCCAGCTACTCTGAGAAGGTCTGGGGCCAGCCACGAGGGGTTGTTTCCCCGATCGGATGCTTAGGCACTGGAGGCCACGCTATTAGCCCTGCCACAAGATGTGCTTCGGGGTGCAGCCTCCCTCCAGCGGATGTCTCCCTCCATTTCCGCCCGAGAGATTGCTGCGGATGGAGGAGACCCACCACCTCTCCGGAAGTTCCAACGGCTGCAGGGGTATTGCTCCTGGGAGGGTCATAGGCCAACCTTGAGAGGTTGGTTCCCCTGAGAGGTTTCCTGGCAGCCTGGGAAGAGCTGCCGGACATATCTCCATGGGTTTTGCGTACAATAGAGGTGGGCTATGCGATTCAATTCGGGCCCACTCCTCCCCTATTCAACAGGATGTGTCCCACCATGGTAGGTCGCAGGTAGGCTCTGGTCCTGGAACAGGAAGTGCACACCCTCCTATGGAAAGAAGCCATCAAGGTGGTTAAGAGACTCCTATTTTCACATAGCCATCCTTCCTGCTCACAGGAGGTTCCTGAAGTTTGCTTTCGGGGGCGAAACTTACCAATATCTGGTCCTTCCCTTTGGCCTAGCACTCTTTCCCCACACCTTCACAAAGTGCATGAATATGGCTCTAGCCCCCCTTCCGCTTCAGGGCATCCGCATTCTGAACTATATCGACAATTGGTTGGTACTAGCTCGATCAGAGCTTCAGGCAGTCCGGAATCGAGATGTCGTTCTCGTCTGCATGAAGGAGCCTGAGCTGAGACTGTACGCAGGGAAGAGTGTGCTTTCTCCGTTGCAGAGAACCACCTTCTTGGGCATTGTGTGGGACTCGACCGTGCTGTGGGATTGCAGCCATTCTTAAAGCAGTCGGGAGAGTGAGAGAAGGCCAACCACTCACTTTGAGGCAGTTTCAGAGGCTGCTGGGTCTCATGGCGGAAGCGTCCAACATGCTTCCACTTGGCCTTCTCCATTTAAGACCCCTCCAGTGGTGGCTCAGAGACAGAGAGTTCTCCCGAGGGGGCAGCCCACTCCGTACTATCAAGGTTTTGAGGCGAGCTCTTCGAACCTTAGATATATGGCGGAAACACACGTTCCTGTGTCAAGGCCCCATCCTGGGAGCGCCTTGTTGTTGTGTAACACTAACGAAAGATGCATCCCTCATGGGGTGGGGAGCGGTCATGAGTGGCTGCTCCGCCCAAGGTCGGTGGGACGAGCTACATCGTTCATGGCACATAAACTGCCTGGAGATGACGGCTGTGCTTATGACACTCCAACACTTCCTCCGAGACCTAAGAGGTCACCATGTGCTAGTCCGTGTGGACAACATGTTGGTGGTCTCATACATCAACCGCCAGGGGGGGTCTTCGATCTCGCCCCCTGTACAGGCTGGCGCAATGGATCTTCCTGTGGTCCGAAGGGAAACTCCTCTCACTGAGAGCCGTTCACATTCTGGGCTGGTTGAATTGGAGAGCAGATGCCCTTTCGACGCAAGCGCCGAGGTCCAGGGAATGGACCCTCCACTCCGAGGTGGTGGAGCAGATATGGCAGAGATATTACAGAGCCCAGGTAGTTCTGTTTGCGACTCGGGAGACCTCGCACTGTCCCCTCTGGTTCTCTCTCTCTCTCTCTCTCTTTCTCACCCACTGGGGCTGGATGCCATGGTGGAGAGATGGCCGAGGCTTCGTCTGTACGCCTTCCCTTCTATCACGCTGCTTCTTGTTCCCTCAGGGAACAAGACGCTACATCGTGGGGCAATGTGGGGCGTTACCAAAGTGTTCGACGCAGCATCTCATTCCCTCAGGGAACTAGTGTAGATCTATTGCTCAAGTTTAGAAATAGAATGTTGTCCCATTCTTGCCATAATTCGGGTTTGTAACTCCATAGCTAGTTCCTACATATTCTCTAATCACACTGTACAGTGTCTTTTAACTTTTATACAACAAAAAAGATAGTTAATAATCCTATTTCCTCTCTTCTTGTCACCCCTCTTCTCTCCTTCTCTCTTTCTGTCTCTCAGTACGAGTGACCAGTGTTCTTATTCCCTTACTTCTCTTTGGATCTTGCCTGGTTCATCCTGATGCCCTACATTTGGATTGAGATCTCTTCAGCTGGAGATGGTTGCATGAACAGCCTAAAGGTCCATTAATTAACTAAGCAACTCAAGAACTTCGAGGATGTATTTGGAGTGTAATTAATATCAACAGTCTACTACAATGGCTCAGAACATCTCTAGGTTACGTATGTAACCCTAGTTCCCTGAGGGAATGAGATGCTGCGTCGCAATGCTTTGGGAACATGACTGGGTTGTCCATGCTCTGAAATAATGTGTGTAATCATTCAAAATCGGACGTGTGCAGTCACCAGCGGGGTGACGTCAAGACCAGGAAGCTATAGAATGCACATGGAGTGAAGCCGGCACCAGCTTCTGTAAAAGAGAAGGAAGCACTACAGGGAAGTGTGGCATAGAGGCGCAGCGTCTCGTTCCCCTTGTGGAACTAGGGTTACATACATAACCTAGAGATGTTACCTTTCAGGAACCCAAGCTACGTCGCAACGCTTTGGGAATGAGTGTCCAATCATGCAAGACTGACCATTCCCTCTCTAGTGTGTAAGTGTACAGCTAGGTTGAAGGACAGAGGGGAGAGTAGTTGCACTGAGGTCCAGGTTGTAAAACCGGACAAAGGTGAGCGGGGTGGAGCAGCCCACAGCTTTGCAGAAGTCTTGGAGGGGCACTCCAGAGAACCAAGCCTTAGTAGCTGCCACACTCCAGGTCAAGTGAGCTCTGACCCCGAATGGAGCGGGGAGACCAGAGGATTCTGAGAGGAGGCAATGGCATCAATAATCCATCTGCTCATTGTCTGCTTATTAGCAGGGAGGCCTCTCCTTGGAGGGCTGTAGCAGACAAGCAGTTGATGGGACTTCCTCCAGGAACCAGTCTTGTGGACGTAAGTGTCCAGTGCTCACACTGGGCACAGCCGGTTCCGCATCTCCTGGTCGGAGGAGGGTAGAATGCCTGTAACTTCACGGGTCGTGGGATGACCGAGGGCACCTTGGAGATGTTAGCCGTTCTAGGGTACAAAAAGGCACTGGCCATACCTGGAGTAAACTCCAGAAAGGAGGGGGTTACAAAGAAGGCCTGCAGATTTCCAAATCTCTTGAGGGAGCAAATGGCCAATAAGAACACTGTCTTAATACAAGGGTGCCAGAAGCTCAAAGGGGGGCTCATACAGAGCTTCGAACACAATGGTTAGGTCCCGGCTAGGTCCCACCCAGGCAATCTAGGTCGCACCTGGGGCCTCAGCCTCTGGCTGCCATGGAGAAAACACATCATGAGAGGGTCTCTGTCCAGAGACTGCTCTGCCACAGGAGCATGTTACACCCAAATGGCTGACGCATAGGCTTTTAGGGTAGACGAAGCCAACCCTTTGGCGAACTGTCCTTGGAGGAATTCCAGCACTGACCCCACCAGGCAGTGGACTGGATCCAAATCTCATGACTGCTCCCCACACCATGTGGGACGCATTCGTCGGAAGCGTGACACGCCAAATGGGAACTCCAAACACGGAGCCCTGAGATAGAAACCTAGGATTTCTCCAAGCATCTAAGGCACCTAGGCAGGTTGCCCTTCCATGAGAACCCATGGGTCCTGAGCCACCACTGAAGGGGTCTCATGTACAGAAGGCCAAGTGGAATAACACTGGACGCAGATGCCATGAGCCCTAGCAGTTTCTGGAACTGCTTGACAGTGAGAGTCTGTCCTTCATTGACCTTCCTGACCACCATAAGAATGGACACAATGCGGGCAGAGGAAACCTGCTTGGGCCTAATGGTCGAATCCCATATGACAGAGATAGGTGGTTCTCTGTAATGGAGAAAGCACACTACTTCTTCCTGGCATTCAGCCGAAAACCCATAGCCTTCATGTGAGTGAGAACGACATCTTGATGCCGGACCGCTTACTGCTCTGATCAAGCTTAATATCATCCAGTCGTCAATATAGTTGAGGATGCTAATGCCCTGAAGTCTCAGGGAGTCCAGAGCCGCATCGACACACTTTGTGAAGGTGCGGGGTAGGAGGGCAAGGCCAAACAGAAGACCCCGATACTGTTAAGCTTCTGCCCCAAAAGCGAACCTCAGAAACTTCAGGTCTACCGTGACAAACCAGTCCTCAGATCTGATCTGAAACACAACCTGCTTGAGTGTCAGCATCCTGAACCTTAGTCTCATGAGTGAGCAGTTCAGCTGACGTAGATCCTGAATAACGCAATCAACTGTCCTTTTTGGGAACTATGAAGTACCGGCTATAGAACCAGGACTCTCGTTCTGATGGAGGGACCGCCTCGATGGCGTCCTTCCTCAGGAGAGTTCTTACTTCCTGTTACATGACCAGAGCCTGCTTGGTTTCCACCAGAGTGGTTCGGACAAGACCAAAATTTAATCAAATAGCTTTGCTCTACAGTGTGCAGCACCCACTGAGCAGAGCTTTCCAGGCTGCCAGGTAGTCTCTTTGGGGTAACAGTCTCTCAAGACTGACCTTTGGTGTGCTTAGAGCCGGGGCAGCGCCAAGGAGTTAGAGCAGGCCGTGCCCTGAAACACATTGCATGGCATGGTTAATAGACCAGGTCCCTGAAGGAGCTGATACAGGGCAGGCAGGAAAAAAAGAATGGTCAGGAAAGAATGGGAGACCCAGATGTGGAGGTTGTGACACCAGTGTCAGAAAGAGCTCATCCAATTTTCTGGACAAAGGGACTTCCTGCTCATGAGCCGGCCAAGCTATAGCTTGGCAATGGCATGGGTCACAACCTTTAACCTCACAACCATTAACTTCAACGTCGGTGTCACAGAGCGCAGTACAACATCTTATCTTGAAACAAACAATAGGCAAATGATAACAGATATACACACAGAGCGCTTTGGGAACAAACAGAAGCTGGCGCCGGCTTCACTCCATGTGTGTTTTACGTGCATAACTAATTATTAAATATTACTAGTGGTTTCTTTTTTTCCTTATTTGTATTTATACATTGTCTTGTGTATATACTGTATACTATAGAATGTGTCTATTCCTTTATATATTTGCATTTATTTTTTCTTTGCTGCTGTAACAGAGAAATTTCCCCACTGTAGAATGTAACAATACTAGAGTGTAGTTTGTATTTTTTTACTGAACATATTTCACAAAATATTCCAGAAACTAATGACATACCATAATTTGGGCAGGTTGATTGCTTCTTCTCATAATCAATGCTACAGTCCAGATGTATTTCTCGGTGGTCTTCACTCTCTCGAATTGTAAAAACTGGGTCATCTTTTGGATTAAAAATGTACCACAAATGTGGTTTATTATAACAGTCACTCTCTGAGCACTCGCCATACTTTACTTTGAGGTAGATTGTTCTGACGAAGGTGACAGGAACGGTTTGGTGTATCTCTACTTTTCCATAGCATCCAACTTTTTTCTAAACAAACAAAGAAGAGAGATATGATGTAAAAGATTATTTCACACACTTACACACACACACACACACACACACACACAAAACAATCAAGAAAACAAGCAAAAACAAATAAAAAGTGTCATAGCATGTTTCACACAAAAATATTTATGGAATTTGGTATATTTTGATCATGCAAAAACTTACTGTAAAATATTTATCAGACACAGGCCACGGCTCCTTAGACTCAATGCAGATGGTCCACTTGTACTGAGTTTTATTCTCAATGATAATGTCCCCTCCCAGGAAGCCCATTCTGAAAGAAAAGTTTTGAGAAACATAAGTATGAAATAATCCCCTGTGTGCTGGTATAGTAAACTACAGATTGTTTTGACTACTATGATATACAGAGTGGGAGTGTAAAACTGTACATCATTTCTCAAATCTTGTTAATGTTATCAGAGATCTTATATGATTCTGTTTGTCTGTGTAACTGTATAAATTGTAGTGCAGTGTTATGTATGATAGGTTCAGTGGGTGAATTTGTGCTGTTCTAGTAAAGTCCTGAGTGACAGCGTGCTGTGATTAAGCTTTAGTGATTACTGTTACCACCCTGAAGTTTATTATTATACTATAAAAGCATGACTCAATGTAATATGCAACAATTACAATATTTTGTTTATTCAATAATGATGTCATGCTTTTTATATTTTGTAGTTACAGTGAATGTTGTGGAACATCTAGGAAGCAAGTTTATTCCTGTTGTGACTTAGCTATAAAGAGTTGTACCTGTGAAATTAAGACGCGAATTAGCATTCGGCACTAATATTCTATTAAAGAAATTGATAAAACTGCGGAACTGAGTTAATTAGACGGAGAACACCGAGTGTCGAGGAGGGTTGGAAAATGCTGAGTGATGCGGAAGGAAAAACTCGCATGGCAAGTGCGTGCACACGGAATTAGAATGCAGTGAGATTTGGAAATGCAATCGTTTCAGTGAATTAATAATGCAAATTCAGTGCACGAGTACTTTCTGGAAGAAGATGGTGTATGCAGGAAAGTTTAAAAACTACTGCGAGTGGCACGCATGAAAGGGAGAACGCATCAGCAAAAGGTCACCCCAGGGACACTGATGGTATTATGAAGTCTCGATCTAATTATGCAAAAGGCTAATTGTCACTGAATTCTGTGTTGTTTGATTGTAATAACGTTCAATATGAATAACAACAATGGTTGTGTATCTTATTTAATATTTAAATGCATGTTACGTACTTTGCGTTCCTATTAAATGAAATGACATACCATTTGTGTGTTCAAATAGTTCACTTGAAATAGTAATGCTCTGCTTAAATAACAATAGAAAACAAGCTTGTATGCAAACAGTTTGTTCGACATTGAGACAGTTAGTATGAAACAATCTTTTTTAACAAATAAGTGAATGTCTATTTTTATTATTATTTATTTATTAATGTTTTTCTCTTTTAAGGTTGTCAACCTAATTTAATCAGCTTGAGCCGAATTAAATAATCACTGTCAAACTTGCACGAATTACCAAATACAAGAGCTGAAAGGTGATTTGGAGTTCCCTGTCTTCCCTGTAGTTGACCAACACTCTTTTTGATTTAGAAGCAGATAATGATATGTGAAATTCCTGTACTTTTTGTGCTCTCAGGAGAAAACACAGGTTGTCATGAAATTATAGATGAAACTATGAAAAGGTGAAAAATTCTCAGTCAAAAAATATAAAGTTACAGCTGTAGCTCTGATTGAATGTGCTGTAATGATCTGAGAAGATTTTCCATTGAAAAGAAAAAGCACACAGCTAAGGACTTTATTTTTGCTACATTAAAGTCATTGCTAGTGTAAGATAGTGTCAGTAATGGGGACTGAAAGGACCCAAATGAGGGATGCAGGCTGATGTTAGTTAAACAGTCTTTAATTAGAGCAAGAGCAGAGCAAAAATCAACTGTTCAAAAAGTTATGATCCCACTAAAAATGTGAGCAAAGAGTCCAAGAACAGAATAGACAAATAACCAAAACTCAAACCTGGAGACCAAGAGGAGAGGAGAAAGCACAGCACGAAACTTCAGTCTGAGAATCCGAGAGCTGGACAAAAATGAAGCACACCAAGGAACAGACTTGGACAGGCACACGGCCTTGAACGGGAGGTCCCGAGTCGAAACCCATACTTTTTGACCAATCTGATAGTGGGGTGCATGATGGCGACTCTGGTTGAACCCAACGTACATAGCTTTGGGATGCTTTAGGAAGAGCAGTGTGGGCCATCCTCTAACTGAGTCGGCATCGCTGGAACTGGGCTAATGCAGAAGAAAAGGATGCCTCAGTTTCCTGGGTGGAAAATAGAGGGGGTTGGTAACCATAGACCATCTGAAAGGGTGATAGACTTGTTGCAATGGTAGGCAACGAGTTATTTGCGTACTTCAACCACATCAGTTTGGAGGAAAATGAGCTGGAGAAGGAGCACAGCAGTTTTTCTAGCCAATGTCTGTTTGGCCAGGGGAATGAAGTGGGCCATTTTGGAGAACCGGTCCACCATGGTGAGATTGACGGTGCATCCGGCAGAGGGAGAAAGTGCGGAAAATTAAATCCAGGCCAATGTGAGACCAGGGGCGTTTTGGCACTGGGGAGCGGATGCAGTAACCCCACTGGCCAGCCTTTGGGGTTTTTATGTTGAGCGCAAGTAGGATAGGTGGTCACAAAATTATGGACATCTCACTGGATAGTAGGTCTCAAGAACCACTGCTGGAGGAGGGGTAGAGTACAGGAAATCCAGATATGGTAAAAACAGAGGTGACACGTGACACCACTGGAGAACTTGGGATCACAGCTGCTCGGGAAGAAAAAGTCTCTTTGTTGGGCAACCCTCAGGAACCGGCTGGTCCATAGTGGCAAGCTTCACCTTTTACTCGAGGTCTAGGTCCAGAGTTTGCACGGTGATGAAAGGATGAATTATGGGTGTCGAGGTTGGATCTCCTTCCTCATCAGGATAGTGTAGCCTGGAAAGATAATCAGTCTTACCATTCCTAGATTCTGGGCAGTAAGAGAGAAATTTAACCTGCCAAAGAAAAGGCCACAGCAAGTCTATGGAGGGTTGAGGCGTTTGGCGGCATGCAGATACTCCAGGTTCTGGTGAGCCGTCCAGACCAAGAAAGGGTTTTTAGCCCCTTCTAACCAGTGACACCATTCCTCCAGGGCCAGCTTCACAGCCAGCAGCTCCCGCTCTCTGATGGGATAGTTACCTTCTACTGGGCAAAAACGGCAGGAGAAGAAGTCACAAGGGTGTAACCTACTGTCAGTAGTGCCTCTCTGGGACAGCACGGCAACCACCCTTAGGTCGGAGGCATCAACCTCAACAATGAACTGGCGGGAGGGTTCAGGCAAGGCCAGGACAGGGGTATAGATGAAGAGGTCCTTGAGTCAGATGAAAGCTTGCTTGGCCTTGGGAGGCCACAAGAAAGATCGGCAGGTAGAGGTCAGTTGGTAAAGAGGGGCAGCAACCAAACTGTAACCTCGAATTAACCACCGATAAAAGTTAACGAACCCCAGGAACTTCTGTAGCTGCTTCCTTGAGAAGGGTTTGGGCCATTCCTTGACAGCCCAGATTCTGGCTGGATCCATTTGTATGCTCCCCGCCAAAAGGGTGAATCCTAGGAAGATGGTGAATATGGAGAACACCAGGATGTCGTCAAGATATACAAAGATGAACTGGTTCAACATTTATAGCAGCACGTCGTTAACAAGAGCCTGAAAAAACCAGATACCAGATACTCATAGTGTCCATAAGCCGTGTCCATTAAGGGAAGCGGTGTAGTGGCTCTTGATGGTGATGGCATTGAGTCCATGGTAGTCAATGCAGGGGCGCAATGTCTTGTCCTTCTTTTCTACAAAAAAGTCCCCAGCTCCATCAGGGGAGGAGGAAGGGTGAATGAGGCCCACATCAAGAGACTCCAGGATGTACCGCGTCATGGCTCTTTGCTTGGGGCCTGACAGGTGATACAACCGCCCCCAGGATAGCGAGATGGAAGCAGGATTTCCAGAAATGCACATGCCGTCGGCTGACAGATAGATTACATGTGTCAGCCAGCGGCGCGGGCACTTCCGGTGCTTCCACTTCCGGGGTAGCGCGAACCCGCAACCGTCCAGACCGCCATCTTGCCATCACATAAATAGACACGGTTTTCTCACGCTCGCTGCCAGATTGTCTCGTTGGCTTCCGTGTTTTTTTGTTGAGACATCCCTGTCCCTCGGTTTTGTTTTTTCCCGTATTTTGCTTTCAGTTTCGGATCTTCCGGTTTTCTTTTCTTCTTTGTTCTTCCGCGGTTTCGCGCCGTGCCGCCCGTCGCGGCTTTGCTTTGTTTTTTTTTATGTTTTTTTTTTTTCATTCACAAATTCCCACTCTCCTATTTTTTCGGGGTTTTGCTCGCCTAGCGGTCGTGTGTTTTTTTTGTTTGTTCTCTCTGTTTGTGCGCTTTTTCGGTGGACTATTTCACCTGGAGGACTGTACGTTTTGACCCTGTTTTTGTGGATTACTTTACACAGGGGATCATAAGTTTTCGGACACCTTGCTTTTGTGTGGATTACTTTACTCAGGGGACCATAAGTTTTTGGACACTTTGCTCTTGTGTGTTCTTGTGTGAATTACCTTACCCTGAGGACCATAAGTTTTTGGACATTTTGTCTTTGTGTGCTTTCTTGATTATTTTTGCATTAAAGACTTCTGTTTTGCTTTATTGCTGCGTCCTGCATTTAGGTCCTACTTTTGCACCACTGACAGTACAATCTGGCCAGACATGGACCCAGCGGACGATGTGCAGTCTCAGCTCTCCTCTTTGGTGCAGCTCACCAGCAGATACAGGAACTGGCAAGCGCAATTCGTGAACTGGCTCTCCAGCGCAACCCAGCCCCTGTAGCCCAGGCGTCTGTTTCGGGGAACCCCACTGCTCATGCCGCCGCGTCAGCCGCCCCGACGCCCGTCCCGCCAACAGCACCTAGGTGTGGGGTTCATCTGCCGACTCCCGAGCGCTTCGCAGGACAACCAGGGGAGTGCCGTCCATTCCTGTTGAGCTGCGAAATAACTTTCCAGCTTCAGCCTTCTTCTTTTCCGGATGAACTCACCAAGGTGGCCTATGTGATCTCCCTGCTTTTGGGTAAGGCCAAACGGTGGGCCACGGCGGAGTGGGAACGTCGTTCCTCGGTCTGTGCCTCCTATCGCGCATTCTCTGAGGAGCTACGCAAGATCTTCGACTCAGCCACCCCCCGGCAGGACGCTGCCCGTTCCTTGTTCCAGACCATTCAAGACGGGCGATCTGTCGCTGAATACGCCACGGATTTCCGCACCGCCGCGGCCGAGAGTGAGTGGGATTCCACGGCGCTTTATGACGTCTTTCTTAGGGGGCTCAACGCGGAGATCAAGAATGAGCTCGC
>JAAIIK010009362.1:900-13074 GCA_014706435.1 Silurus glanis | reverse complement strand
TGGCTCTGACATGTACTCAAGTAAAAAGTAGTTATTACTTCTACCTGTTTTAGCTGTTAACTGGACCTCACATCATATTAGATAGATAGATAGATAGATAGATAGATAGATAGATAGATAGATAGATAGATGGATGGATGGATGGATGTGATAGCCTAGTGGGTTAATGTCAGGGTCCCCACGAGGATGAGTTTGATTCCTGGTCGAGCTGGTTGCTGTGTTGGTAAATAAAACTTCTGGACCTTGTCTGCTCTGAAAACATTTCAATTCTGTGTTGGATTAATTTCTTGATTTCCTGGTCTTTAATGAAAGATAACTCCACCAAAAAAAATCACTTCTGTGGTAGCTCAGTGGGTTAAGGCTTGTGCCTGAACATGGTCCTTAATATAGTCCACGCTGGTGATAAGGTTTCAAAGCCAGTCCTACATGCCTTCTTTCTTACTGCTCTGGCATGAAACAAAGTATGAACCCTCCAAAAAGCACACATGCTTTTCAGCAGTGGTCGCTCAGTGGTTTAAGGCTTGTGCCTCATCTAAACATGCTTCCCAGTCTGATCTCTACCAGGGTTCAGTGGTTTAAGGCTGGTGCCTCGCTGAAGTCCTAGACTTAACACTCGACACACACTCATTACTCATCTCAGCCCATTCCACCATCATTTATTTATTATTATTTATACTCTACCGTACTACACTGTTTACATGCTGTTTTTTGCACCTTTGACTCTATTATACCGTTTATATGCTGTTTTTTTGCACCTTTACTGTTTCTTATTACACTATACTGTTATTATACTATACTGTTTACATGCTGTCTTTTGCACCTCTTGACTGCTGCTGTTTTTTGCACTACATTGTGTCTGTTTATATTCACTCCCGGGTATAGTTTTTACAGTTCTCCTCATACAGTACTGTATATTCAGAGTATACAGTAGGTTTACTAGTTGGCGCTATCTCAGGTTTTGTGTCTTGTCTTGTGTTGTCTTGTGTTTTCTGTCTGCACTGTCTGTCTGTATTGTTTTTTGTCTGCACTGTTTGCACTAGGTTGCACTCGATGCACTTTATGTAGCTTGTTGTTGTTAGTGTAGCACCAGGGTTCCGGAGGAACGTTGTCTCGTTTTTACTGTGTACTGTGTACCACTGTGTATAGTAGAAATGACAATAAAAGCCTCTTGACTTGACTTGACTTGATGGTGAGAATCAGGGTTTGAATCCTGCTTTCTGTCTGCTAGTTGCAATGTAGGTTATGTTCCTGCTTCCTAAATCTTTCTTTAGCTTTATACTCTTTTGTTGATGGTTTAAAGGTAGATAGACCTGCTCTAAACAAACTTCCCGGCCTGTCTTCCCTGATGGTTCAGTGGGTTAAATCGGGTGTCTTGATTTTGGTGGGGTTCAGGGTTCGAATGCAGCTTTCTGCCTGCCAGTCACGATCAGGATTCACTTCCTACATCTTTCTTTAGCGATATATTTTTGTTTTTAATGGGTTGAAAAGAAAGATAGACCTGCTCTAAACAAGCTTCCTAGCCTGTCGTCACCGATGGTTCAATGGGTTAACGTTGGTATCTCGCTGGTGGTGGGGATCATGGTTCGAATCCTGCTTTCTTCCTGCTATTTACAATGTGGGTTCAACTTGTGCTACTTACATCTGTATTCGCTTCCTACATCTTTCTTTAGCGTTAAATTCTTGTGTTGATGGTTTGAAAAGAAAGATAGACCTGCTCTAATCAAGCTTCCCATCCTGTTTTTTTCTGATAGCTTAGTGGGTTAAGGCTGGTACTTTGCTAATGTTGGTGGTCAGGGTTCAAACCTGGCTTTCTGTCTGCTAGTTATGAGGTAGGTTAAATTCCTGATTCCTACATCTTCCTGCTTGTCTCATGCTATTGCTCATCGCTAGTGGAGTTTGTGACTGTTAGATGTAAACCATTTTATTTACCAAGGGAATTCACCACTGTTTACTTTGTCGGAGTGTACATTCCTCCCAGTGCTAATGATAAGGAGGCACTGTGTGAACTCTACGGCGCTATTAGCGACCTGCAGAATGCTCACCCCGATGGATTGTTTATTATCGCCGGAGATTTCAACCATGTGAATCTCAGGACTGTGCTTCCTAAACTCCATCAGCATGTGGACTTTGCAACGAGAGGAGCGAACACGCTCGATCTTGTTTAGACAAACATCCCTGGCGCGTATCTACCACTGCTCTGTTATGTTAATTCCAGCATACAGACCGCTCATCAGACGCTCTAAACCGGTTCTGAAACAGGCGAAAACCTGGCCAGAAGGAGCTACTTCTGCTCTTCAGGACTGTTTTGAGTGCACTGACTGGGACATGTTTAGAGAGGCTGCAACCAACGGCGATTCCATTAACTTGGAGGAGTACACATCATCAGTGACCAGCTACATCAGCAAGTGCGTTGATGGCGTGACCATCTCCAAGACCACTACACGCTCCAACCAGAAGCCGTGGATGACTGCAAATGTGCGTGTGCTGCTGAAACAAAGAGACTCTGCCTACAGGGGTCAAGGCGGCCTTAAAAACAGCAAGGGCCAAACTGTCCCGTGCCATCAGAGAGGCGAAGCCCACACACGATAAGAAAATCCACAACCACTTCCAGGACAGTGGAGACACTCGGCGCATGTGGCAGGACATCCAGGCGATCACAAATTACAAGACAACATCACCTGCTTGTGACCGTGACGCCTCCCTCCCAGATGCGCTGAACGACTTCTACGCCCGGTTTGAGGTACAGAACAACGTGAAGGCGAGGAAGACCACCCCTCCTCCCACTGACCAGGTGCTCTGTCTAACCACAGCTGAAGTGAAGAAAACTTTATGCAGCGTTAACCCACGGAAGTCTGCTGGACCAGACAACATTCCTGGCAGAGTGCTCAGGGAATGTGCAGAACAGCTAGCGGGTTTCTTTACTGACATCTTCAACATCTCCCTGAGCAGTAACGTTGTTCCCACGTGCTTCAAGACAACGACCATTGTTCCCGTGCCGAAGAAATCTACTGTCTCCTGCCTCAATGACTATCGTCTCATCGCGCTCACACCCATCATGATGAAGTGCTTCAAGAGGCTCGTCATGAGGCACATTAAGATCCAGCTTCCACCCTCCCTGGACCCCATGCAGTTTGCATATCGTCCGAACCGTTCCACGGACGATGCCATCTCCACAACCCTCCATCTGGCCCTCACCCACCTCTACAACAAGGACTCATATGTACGAATGCTGTTTTTTGACTTCAGCTCAGCATTCAACACAATCATTCCTCAGCACCTGATTGAGAAGTTAAGCCTACTGGGCCTGAACACCTCCCTCTGTAACTGGATCCTGGACTTCCTGACTGGGAGACCTCAGTCAGTCCGGATCGGGAACAGCATCTCCAGCACCACCACACTGAGCACTGGGGCCCCTCAGGGCTGTGTGCTCAGCCCACTGCTGTTCACTCTGCTGACTCACGACTGTGTAGCAATGCACAGCTCCAACCACATCGTCAAGTTTGCCAATGACACAACTGTGGTGGGTCTAATCAGCAAGAACGACGAGTCAGCATACAGAGAGAAGGTGCAACGGTTAACAGCCTGGTGTGGAGCAAACAACCTGACTCTGAACGTTGACAAAACCAAAGAGATGGTTGTGGACTTCAGGAAAACACAGAGCGAGCAATCGCCACTGATTATTGATGGAGCCTCAGTGGAGATCATCAAGAGCACCAAATTCCTTGGTGTTCATCTGGCAGACAACCTCACCTTGTTACTCAACACCAGCTCCATCACGAAGAAAGCCCAGCAGCGTCTCTACTTCCTGAGAAGGCTGAGGAAAGCCCAACTCCCTCCCCCCATCCTGACCATGTTCTACAGAGGGACCATTGAGAGCATCTTGAGCAGCTGCATCACTGCCTGGTTTGGGAACTGCACCGTCTCGGATCGCAAGACCCTACAGAGAATAGTGAGGACAGCTGAGAAGATCATCGGAGTCTCTCTCCCCTCTATCATGGACATTTACACCACACGCTGCAACCGCAAAGCAAACAGCATTGTGGATGACCACACACACCCGTCACACACACTCTTTACTCTCCTGCCATCAGGAAAACGGTTCCGAAGCATTCGGGCCACCACATCAAGACTGTGCAACAGTTTCTTTCCTCAAGCCATCAGGCTTCTCAACACACAGAACTGAAACGGAACTCACACACACTCACTCACACACACACTCACACAAACGTGTGTTACCGAACTGTACAACCTGGACTAAACACTCAACACACACTCATTACCCATATCAATCCATTCCACCACCATTTATTTATTTATTATTATTTATACTTGACCGTACCACTCTCTTACTGCTGTTTTTTGCACCTTTCACTTTATTATTCTGTTTACATGCTGTTTTTGCACCTTTGACTGTATTATACTATACTGTTTACATGCTGTCTTTTGCACCTCTTGACTGCTGCTGTTTTTTGCACTACATTGTTCTGGTTATATTCACTCCCGGGTATAGTTTTTAGGTTTACTGGTCGGCGCTATATTTGTTTTTTTGTCTTGTCTTGTCTTGTCTTGTCTTGTGTTGTCTGTCTGCACTGTCTGTCTGTACTGTTTTTTGTCTGCACTGTTTGCACTAGGTTGCACTCGATGCACTTTATGTGGCTTTGTGTTGTGTTGTAGCTCTATGTTGTTTAGTGTAACACCAGGGTTTCGGAGGAACGTTGTCTCGTTTTTACTGTGTACCGTGTACAACTGTGTATAGTAGAAATGACAATAAAAGCCTCTTGACTTGACTTGACTTCATATTCTTGTTTTGATGGGTTAAAAAGAAAGATAGACCTTTCCAGCTTGTCCTTCCTGATGGTTCAGTGGGTTAATGCTGGTACCTTGCTAATGGCGTGAATCAGGGTTCGAATCCTGCTTTCTGTGTTTCTGTCTGGTCTGAATTTCTTGCTTTGAAGCATGAAACGATGGATAAACCCCCAAAAAAAAGAAGGTGAGTTGTGGTACTTGATGGCTTTGTGATAAAAGCCTTACCTCTGCGCTCAGAGATTGCTGGTTCAAATCTGGCTTGTACCCACACTAGGTAAGCTGTGTGGAAAGTGGTGAGCAATGGAATGGTTGACTGAACAAAGTCTGTGAAGACCTGATGCTTCATAGCCTCAGAAAAAGTGAGGATGATAGGTTTTTGGCAGAATTTTTCCCTATATATGCAAAACTAAGTCGATAATTTTTTGGACATTTTTGCTTCATAACCCCCTCTTTTCAGCTTCTCAGACACCAGGGGGGCAGATGCCCGGATATTGCCCCCCTGCTCCAGGATACACCCTCCGAAACCGTCCGACCATCCAACCTTCCACGCAGCCATTTCTGACACCTTCCACACTCTTAACTTTGAGCCCTGGCCGGGGTTTGAACCGGCAACCTCTCAACCCAGAGGCAAAGCGCATCCAATTGAGCCACAGGATCTCCTGCAAGAACCTGATTTTTTAGGACCTTTTTTGGTTCTTTTTAAAAACTTTTTAAACAATTTAAAGGAAAGCTAAGCAATAGGATTCGAACCAGGTGAGTCAGGTAGCAGCGACCACTTCACTGACCATTACACCAACACAGGAGAGGCAAACAAGCCTTTGCTTATTGGACTCTTGGCTTTTCTATAGTTAGGAGACCACTGTTTTCTCTTAGATCATGATGGTAGAGGGTCAAAACTTCTCCTTCCTGTACATTCTCTCAGTAACCGGAAGTTTATGAGAAGTGACTCCGGTACAAGAACCACATCTCCATCACCTGCACCACTGATATACCATGATTTACCAGCAACCAATTTTAATGACCTTTCATTGTTCTGTTTTTAAAAACTTCTTATAATGTCCAATATGAAACTAGAGGTAAGAATCAAACCAGGAAAGTCTTACATCAGAGACCAAGACATTAACCGCTACACCACCACCGGACAGGGAGCAATGGGTTTGCTTATTGGACTTTTGCCTACGAGAAATGACTGAACTGTACAAGAACCACAAGTCCAACACCTGCACCACTGAGGTCATTCTTGTACCATGATAAAACACAGTCAACCACAAGACTCTCTTGTCCACCCTCAGGAGCCTTGGTATCCGTGGAGCAGCATGGAAATGGTTTGCTTCCTACCTGGAAGGTCGCTCATACCAGGTAACATTGAGGGGGTCCACATCTGCTGGTCATCCCAGCACCATTTTACCTCAGGGACCTCGTCACACCTCGCACTGCACCACGCTGTCGGAGATCCTCCAGCACTGCTCGACTGGTACCACCTTCTCTCAGGATGAGAGGTAAGTATACTTCAAGGCTCTTCTCTCTTCTGGCACCGGGGTGGTGGAATGAACGTCCCCTAGATGTATGAACAGCGGAGTCTCTGGCTTTCTTCAAGCGACAGTTGTAGACCTACCTCTTCCTGAAACACTTAAACTAACACTTTCCATGTTTGCTTTGTTCATACTCAACAGAGTTGAGCTTTTTTCTACAATTGTTTTGGCTCAGTGGGTGTAGGTACGTACCTCCCTGATGGTGCCAACTGGAGTTCACTTTGTGGTCTTTTTTCTTCCCCTGTCTATGTTTAGAGTAAAGCTTTGCTGGTATTAAAAGGGGTGGGGCTGCTGCCATCTATGATGGCTCAGTGGTTTACGGCCGTTCCTCTGTAAAAGAGTGGATCAGGGTTCAAGTCTTGGTCTCTTCGTTCAGCTATGATGGCCCAGTGGGTTAAGCCCAGAACCTCCATGATTGTTTTATTCAGCTTTTGAGGCCTATTCTGGGTGGGTTTTTTTGCATTAGGTGCTTGCTTTGCTCAGAGGAAAGATAAACCAGTACAACAGGAGGGTTTGTACTCATTGGCTGTGATAGCCTAGTGGCTTAATGTCAGTATCCCCATGAGGATGAGTTTGAGAGTTCGATTCCTGTTCAAGCTGGTTTCTGTGTTGGTAAATTAAACTCCTGGACCAAATGTAAGGTAACCCCACCAAAAAAAAAGCACTTCTGTGTTTTGTCTGTCTTGGCTCAGTGGGTTAATGATTGTGCCTGAATATAGTCTACGCTGGTGATAAGGTTTTTAATCCAGTCCCACATGCCTTCTTTCTTACTGCACTGTCATTAAACAAAGGATGAGCCCTCCAAAAAGCACACATGCTTGTCAGCAGTGGTGGCTCAGTGGGTTAAGGCTTGTGCCAGGCTTTCCAGCCGTTCCTTCCTACCTTGTCCCCCCCTGATGGTTCAGTGGAATAAGCCTGGTTTTTCGCTGTTGGTGGGGTTCTGGGTTTGAGTCCTGCTTTCTGTGTTTATGTCTGTTCTGAATTTCTTGCTTTGCTGGCATGAAACGAAGGATAAACCCCACAAAAAAAACAAAGTTGAGCTGTAGGACTTGATGGCTTTGTGGTAAAAGCCTTGCCTCTGAGCTCAGAGATTGCTGGTTCAAATCTGGCTTGTCCCCACACTGGGTAAGCTGTGTGGAAAGTGGTGAGCAATGGGGTGGTTGACTGAACAAAGTCTGTGAAGACCTAATGCTTCATAGCCTCAAAAAAATGTGAGGGTGATAGGTTTTTGGCAGAATTTTTCCCTATATTTGCAAAACTAAGTCGACACTTTTTTTGAACGTTTTCGTTTCATAACTCACTGTTTTCACCTTCTCAGGCGCCAGATGCCCGGCTATTGCCCTCCTGCTTCAGGATACGCCCTCCAAATCCGTCCACATCCAACATTCCACACAGCCATTTCAGACACCTTCCCCACAGCAGTCTCCGGACCCTTCCACACTCTTAACCTAGAGCCATGGCTTGAACCAGCAACCTCTCAACTGAGAGGCAGAGCTCTTCCAATTGAGCCACAGGATCTCCTGCTAGAAGCCTATTTTTAGGACCTTTTATAGTTCTTTATTAAAACTTTTTAAACAATTGAAAGGAAAGCTAAGAAGTAGTAATCGAACCGGGTGAGTCAGATATCAGAGACCGCATTACTAACCACTACACTACCACAGGGGCAGCAAACAAGCCTTTGCTTATTGGACTCTTGCTTTTTCTATAGTTAAGAGACCACTGTTTTCTCTTAGATCATGATGGTAGAGGGTCAAAACTTCTCCTTCCTGTTCATTCTCTCAGTTACTCGAAGTCTATGAGAAGTGACTCAGGTACAAGAACCACATCTCCAACACCTGCACCACTGATATACCATGATTTGCCAGCAACCAATTTTAATGACCTTTCATTGTTCTGTTTTTAAAAACTTCTTATAATGTTCAATATGAAACTAGAGGTAAGAATCGAACCAGGGAAGTCTTTCATCATAGATCGCTAATGGCATTACTTCAAAACTCAAAACTTTGTTAGAAATGTAAAGAAGCAGGAAAGACAGAGACAAAGACAAAGAGACACAGACACAGCTTTAGAAAGAGTGAGAAACAAATAGAGAGACAGCAAGAGAGAGACATATACAGTGAGACAGAGACATTTACTAAAAGAGACACAGAGACAATTAGATAGATAAAATAGAGAGACAAAGATAGCGAGATATAGCCTCTTCCTGTTGGAAGTGTTTATCCCGAGCGACTCTTAATGATCTCATTTACTAAATGAGCAGTAGTGAGTTAAGGGCTTGCTCAGGTGCCCAAAACTGGCAGCTTGGAGGTGTTAAACATGTATCATATTCACAGCATGTGATATATATGTAAGCAAATGTACAGTGATTAAATATAAAGGCTATATCAGTGCAGAGATGTGTGGACATCATTAAGAGCCTTTGCTATGTTTCCACACGGACAGTTAATGAGGTGATACCGGAGAGACTGCACCATTTCAAGTCAAGTCAGGAAGCTTATATATAGAAAATTATTATTATGGCAGATTTCGGTGTTTGATTTGAGATTTGGCGCATAAATAAAACAAAAGTTTACTGATTAAAGATATTTTTATCTGGAGTTTATTTATTTATTTTAGATCTAAGTAAAGAAAGGACATCGTGGATAAATGTATTTTTTGCCAAAGGTTTTAATTTCGCCTCTTTTTTGTTTAGTTATTTATTTATGAATTTACATTTTTTATAAAAATGGTGAAACAGAAATGCGCGCTGAATTGATAGCGCGTTAATAAAATTTCGTGCCGTTTAAAATAATTGTAATTTTGACAGCCAAATATACATATACATACATACATACACACACACACTTCTTACTGCCTTCTGCTTGCTGATTCTTAGCTCCATAAACTAGTCTATATCTGTGGTGAGTGAGAGACAGGACATTATACAGCAGTGGATTAAAAAAGACACGCAATGACAGGAAATCGGTTGTTCGGCTGAAATTGGCACGCAGTGAAAATAAAAAAAATATATTCCACCAAATCAATGGATTAAAACTAAAGTAGCGAGTCTGTTTTGAAAATGTAAGAAGTAGAAAGTACAGATATTTGTGTAAAAATGTAATGAGTAAAAGTAAAAAGTTGTCTGAAAAATAAATAGTGGAGTAAAGTACTGATACCAAAAAAATCTACTTAAGTACAGTAACGAAGTATTTGTACTTCGTTACTTCCCACCTCTGCCGTTAGGGCTGGATGCCATGGTACAGTCGTGGCCGAGGCTACGAATGTACACGTGTACGAGTTCTGGAGAGAGCTCGCCGGGAAGGAGTCCGTCTCCTCCTGGCAATTATTTTGGTGTTTGATTTGAGACTTGGCGCATAAATAAAACAAAAGTTTACTGATTAAAGATATTTTTATCTGGAGTTTATTTATTTATTTTAGATCTAAGTAAAGAAAGGACTCTTCTTCTTCTTCTTCTTTCGGCTGCTCCCATTAGGGGTCGCCACAGCGGATCATCCGTCTCCATACCACCCTGTCCTCTACATCTGCCTCTTTCACACCAACTACCTGCATGTCTTCCCTCACCACATCCATGAACCTCCTCCTTGGCCTCCCTCTTTTCCTCCTACCTGGTGGCTCCATCCTCAGCATTCTTCTACCAATATAATTCATGTCCCTCCTCTGCACATGTCCAAACCATCTCAATCTCGCCTCCCTCACCTTGTCACCAAAACATCCTACATGCGTTGTCCCTCTAATAAATTCATTTCTAATCTTGTCCATCCTCGTCACTCCCAACGAAAACCTTAACATCTTCAGCTCTGCTACCTCCAGCTCCACCTCCTGTCTTCTACTCAATGCCACTGTCTCTAATCCATACAACATCGCAGGTCTCACCACAGTCCTATAAACTTTCCCTTTCATTCTTGCAGATACCCTTCTATCACAAATCACTCCTGCCACTCTTCTCCACCCACTCCACCCTGCCTGCACTCTTTTCTTTACTTCTCTAACACACTCTCCATTACTTTGCACTGTTGACCCCAGGTACCTGAACTCCTCCACCTTCTCCACCTCTTCTACCTGCAACCGCACCACTCCACTGCCCTCCCTCTCATTCACACACATGTACTCTGTCTTACTCCTACTGACTTTCATTCCCCTTCTCTCCAGGGCCGATCCTTGATGTAGTCCAACCCTCACCCTGAACCAGTCTGTCGTTCCTACTGCACACTTCACTGCTGTCACACTGTCCTCATACATGTCCTGCACCACCCTCACATACTTCTCTGACACACCTGACTTCTTCATACAATACCACAACTCCTCTCTTGGCACTCTGTCGTACGCTTTCTCTAAATCCACAAATACACAATGCAATTCCTTCTGTCCTTCTCTATACTTCTCCATCAACATCCTTAAAGCAAATAAGGCATCTGTGGTGCTCTTCCTCGGCATGAAACCATACTGTTGCTCACAGATGGTCACCTCTTCTCTCAGCCTGGCTTCCACTACTCTTTCCCATAACTTCATGGTGTGACTGATCAACTTAATTCCCCTGTAGTTACTGCAGGTCTGCACATCTCCCTTATCCTTAAAGATCGGTACCAGTACACTCCTTCTCCATTCCTCAGGCATCCTCCCACCTTCCAGAATCTTGTTAAACAATCTGGTTAAAAACTCCACTGCCATCTCTCCCAAACATCTCCATGCTTCTACAGGTATGTCATCTGGTCCAACAGACTTTTCACTCTTCATCCTCTTAATCGCTGCTCTCACTTCCTCCTTACTAATTCTATCTACATCCTGCTTTACCAACTCCACATCATCCAACCTTCTCTCTCTCTGATTTTCCTCATTCATCAGCTGCTCAAAATACTCCCTCCACCTTCTCAACACACTCTCCTCACTAGTCAACACATTTCCCTCTCCATACTTTATTGCTCTAAAGTAAAGAAAGGACATCGTGGATAAATGTATTTTTTGCCAAAGGTTTTAATTTCGCCTCTTTTTTATTTAGTTATTTATTTATGTATTTACATTTTTTTTAATAAAAATGGTGAAACAGAAATGCGCGCTGAATTGATAGCGCGTTAATAAAATTTCGTGCCTTTTAAAATAATTGTAATTTTGACAGCCAAATATACATATACATACATACATACACATTGCTGATTCTTAGCTCCGTAAACTAGTCTACATCTGTGGTGAGTGAGAGACAGGACATTATATACCAGTGGATTAAAAAAAAGACACGCAATGACAGGAAATCGGTTGTTCGGCTGAAATTGGCACGCAGTGAAAATAAAAAAAATATATTTCACCAAATCAATGGATTAAAACTAAAGTAGCGAGTCTGTTTTGAAAATGTAAGAAGTAGAAAGTACAGATATTTGTGTAAAAATGTAATGAGTAAAAGTAAAAAGTTGTCTGAAAAATAAATAGTGGAGTAAAGTACTGATACCAAAAAAATCTACTTCAGTACAGTAACGAAGTATTTGTACTTCGTTACTTCCCACCTCTGAGCATCTTGAAAATACACGGTTAAGCCAGCCGCACTTTGTTTAGTGTTGCGCGTCTAATCGTGCACTTACGGTATGGGTGGTGGGAGCGGTCAAAATACATGTAAAGACGATTCAGAAAGGCGTTTCCGTTATAAAAAAGACTCAGTGCATTTTTATCATGTTCCACATTCAAACACTCATAAAACATTTTTCTTTATAGGTTTGCTCAATCTTTCAAATTATTCTTATTTACAGTGTCCCTGTCTATGACTCTGTTAATTTTCAACTCATTTTACTGTGGAGTTTTTGAGAAAAGTAAAGGCAAAATCACTCAAAACCTCAGGTGCATTATCAAT
>JAAIIK010009359.1:0-11960 GCA_014706435.1 Silurus glanis | reverse complement strand
TTCTTTAACAGATTTGATCAGCTACCCTCCCCTGCCCCATCCAGTCCCCCCGCTGCAATCCCCCTTCTCTGCTTCCACGGCAAGCAGCCCCCCCCCCCCCCCCCTGCACCGCTATCAGCTCACAGAAACCACCCCCCCCCCCCCCCCCCCCCCCCCCCGCTGATTCCCTCCAGTCAATACTCCAACCAATACACACTGCCCTTTACAGAAGCCCAGGTGAGAATGGAGCTCAGGAAGATCAAAGCGAGGAAGGCCGTCTGATGCCGTCTGGGCCCGCAGCCCAGACGGCATCAGCTCCAGGCTCCTAAAGACCTGTGCAGACCAGCTGTGCGGCATATTGCTGTACATGTTTGACCTGAGCCTGAAGCTGGGGAAGGTGCCACAGCTATGGAAAACATCCTGCGTGGTGCCTGTTCTAAAGATGTCGCGCCCAAAAGACTTTGGGGACTACCGACCAGTAGCATTGACCTCCCATCTGATGAAGACATTGAAGAGGCTGGTGCGCACTCATCTGGGCTGGGAACACTGTGAGAGTCATGTTTTTTTACTTCTCTAGTGCTTTTAACACCATCCAACCTGCGCTCCTGAGGGATAAGATGGTGTACATGGGAGTGGACCATCATCTGTCTGCCTGGATACTGGACTACCTCACAGACCAACCACAGTATGTAAGGACTCGTGACTGTAAGTCTGACATGATTGTCTGCAACACTGGAGCCCCGCAGGGAATGGTTCTAGCCCCGTTTCTCTTCACCGTCTACACTGCAGACTTCATGTTTAGCTCAGCAACCTGTCACCTGCAGAAGTTCTCTGATGACTCTGCCATCATTGGTCTGATCACGGATGATGATGACAGAGAGTACAGAGGACTTATACAGAACTTTGTGGACTGGTGCCAACGGAGCTGCCTCCAGGTTAATGTGGGGAAAACCAAAGAACTGGTGGTGGATTTCCGTAGGCACAAACACACTTCATCATTTCCATTGGTAAACATTCAGGGAATGGACATTGTGAGAGTGGACTCTTACAAATACCTGGGTGTTCACCTAAACAACAAACTGGACTGGACAGACAACACTGAGGTAATTTATAAGAAAGGGCAGAGCAGACTCTTTCTGCTGAGGAGACTAAGGTCTTTTGGAGTGCATGGAGAGCTACTGAAGACCTTTTTTGACTCTGTTGTGCCCTCAGACATATTCTATGGTGTGGTCTGCTGGGGTAGCAGCATCTCTACTGCAGATAGGAAGAGACTAGACAAGCTGATCAGGAAGGCCAGCTCAGTCCTGGGGATTCCCCTGGACACTGTACAGGAGGTGGGAGAAAGGAGGGTGATAGTGTAAGGATGGTCAGATCTGTTCATGGTACCAGACCCCGAGAACTGCCATGGAACTTCATGAGGCCAGACCCCGAGAACTACCATGCAACAAAACAATAAACCTTCTAATCTGAGGAGAGGATCTCTTTGATCTGAGGAGAGAAAGCCATTTGTTCAGCTGCCCAGTCACCCATCCTTGAGCCCCCCTCTTTCCCTCCTGGGGAGATGGCCGGATCATGGAAAGGTCAAGTCAAGTCAAGTCAAGTTTATTTCTATAGCGCTTTTCACAATAGACATTGTCTCAAAGCAGCTTTACAGAAATCAACAGTCAAGGTGAATGGTGTGCATTTATCCATGATGAGCAAGCAAGCAAGACTGTGGCAAGGAAAAACTCCCTTAGATGTTATGAGGAAAAAACCTTGAGAGGAACCAGACTCAAAAGGGGAACCCATCCTCATTTGGGTGACATCAAGAATTTGATCATAAATATTCAACAATACAGAACACTGGAGAGTGAGAACTAACATGAGTACTGGAGTATAAGATTATAAGTAATGTTCTTTCTACAGTCTTATACAGTCTTTATGGTTATAAAACTAGGAGCTACTGAGCTCAACATTTGTGATCATCACAGATCCAGAACCAGCTTCTCCATGCCAGAGCCTTTAAACACTCCAGGAGGTCCAATGTCAAAACTCAACACATGTAGTGGAAGTGTTCCATGTAAACTGGAAGAGTGTGTCTGAGCCCCGAACACTGTCAGGAAGACTGTTCCAAAGTTTAGGAGCTAAATGTGAGAATGCTCTACCACCTTTAGTGGACTTTGCTATTCTAGGAACTTCTAGAAGTTCAGAGTTTTGAGATCTCAGGGAGCGTGACGGATTGTAGCGTGTTAAAAGACTGGATAGATACATGGGAGCCAAACTATTTAGGGCTTTATAAGTAAGAAGTAGTAGTTTGTAGTCGATTCAAAACTTAACAGGAAGCCAATGTAGGGACGATAAGATTGGGGTTATATGATCATATTTTCTTGACCTTGTAAGAACTCTTCTGAACTAACTGAAGCTTGTTTATTATTGATGCAGGACATCCACCTAGTAATGCATTACAATAGTCTATTCTGGAGGTCATGAACGCATGGACGAGCTTCTCTGCATCAGATATAGATAACATGTTTCTTAGCTTAGAAATATTTCTAAGGTGAAAGAAGGCTGTTTTTGTGACTTGGTTGATATGATTTTTGAAAGACAAGTTGCTGTCTAAAATAACTCCCAGGTCTTTTACCGTTGAACTAGTGGTTACAGAACATCCTTTTAAATGCAGGTTGAGATGCTGTTTTTGGGCCGATAAGCAAAATCTCCGTCTTATCAGAATTTAATAGTAGAAAGTTATGGGTCATCCAATCTCTTATTTCTTTAACACACTCAGTTATCCGAGCTAATTGAGCTGTATCGCCTGGTTTTGTTGAGCTATATAGCTGGGTATCATCAGCGTAACAATGGAAGCTAATTCCATGCCTTCTAATAATATTTCCTAAGGGAAGCATGTATATTGTGAAGAGCAGGGGTCCTAGAACTGAACCTTGTGGCACGCCATAATTTACTAGCATTAGCCTGGATAGCTTTCCATTTAAGTCTACGAAATGGTAACGATCGGACAGGTAGGATTTAAACCAACTTAATGCCTGTCCCTGAATGCCAATGTAATTCTGTAAGCGATCTAGGAGGAGATCATGGTCTATAGTATCGATTGCAGCACTAAGATCTAGTAAAACTAACAGCAAGATGAAGCCTTGGTCTGAAGCTAAAAACAGGTCATTAGTGATTTTGTCTAGAGCAGTTTCTGTGCAATGATGGGGCCTAAAACCTGACTAAAACTCTTCAAAGATATTGTTCTCTTGCAAGTGGGAACATAACTGGGCAGCGACAATCTTTTCTAAAATCTTAGACATAAATGGAAGATTTGAAATGGGTCTGTAATTCGATAGCGTGTTTGGATCCAGATTAGGGTTCTTAATGAGGGGCTTAATAACTGCTAACTTGAGGGATTTAGGGACGTGACTAACGATAGTGAGGAGTTAATAATATTGAGAAGAGGCTCACCAGCTGTATGTAACACTTCCTTCAGTAGATTAGTTGGAATGGGATCTAACGGACATGTTGTTGATTTAGCTTTGGTAGTAACATTATACAGCTCTTCCTGTCCTATACATGTAAAACAGTGTAGTTGTGGAGTTGTAGGTTAGATTTTGTCAGGAGATGCTGTCAGAGGTTGGACCGCCACAATTGTTTTTCTAATGTTATAAATTTTTTCAGTGAAGAAATTCATAAAGTCCTCACTACTAAACTGTGATGGAACACATTTTTCAGATAACTGATTTGTAGTTAATTTAGATACTGTACTGAAAAGGAACCTGGTATTGTTTTAGTTGTTTTCTATGAGTTTGCTCAGGTGTTCAGCTCTAGCAGCTTTTAGCGCCTGTCTGTAGCTGAGCATACTGTCTTTATACGCAATTCTAAATACCTTCAATTTAGTTTTCCTCCATTTTCTCTCCAGATTACGGGCTGTTCTCTTGTGGGCATGCATATGACTATTATACCATGGTGCAGGTGCTTGTTCTCTAACCTTTTTTAACCGGATGGGGGCAACAGTGTCTAATGTGCTAGTAAGGATAAGGTCTATGTTGTTAACCATTTCATCAAGCAGTTATGGGTTTAGTGAGAAATTGAGATAAATCAGGCAGGGTTTTTATGAATCTGTCCTTAGTGGTCGGAACAATAATCCTACCAGGTCGATAGCATGGTGAAACACGGCTAATCTGCTCTACCGGTAGTGTGTACAGGTGAGTGAGGTGGTAAAAGGTAAAGGTGACTGAGAAGGTCCCGGAATTCAAGCTACTTTACTTGCATCATGTAATAATTACAATTTAGGAATGTATATCATTTTAAAGGTCTCAGTACGATTGGAAATATGATCTCAGTCCCATATCAGGAGAACAGACCCCAGGTTTGGGGAAATTCTGTCCTACTGATATAAGGGTTGCCCCGGAGAAGATCCTTACCAGGTGGTCTAGGTGACATTTGGTTTTTAGGTCACATTCTGTCCCAAGAAAGGGTGTGCAAAGCTTTTATCACTTTGAATTTACAAGTGTTTACGATGGTTTGGGTATTTAAGGAAATTTGGAAAAACACTCAGGGAAGCATTCGATAGTCAGAACTTCCCACACAGTCTCTGTGTGTCTATCCTCTGACTAAGGGACAGTCTGGCGAGTTTGTGTCCGTGAGCATGTGTAGCGGCTATCACTGACTTAGCAAGTTATGACCAAGTAACTAAATCAATAGATCTTTATGAATGAGCAAGCATTGAGCGGCCTACTTAAAGAATATTAGTTTACCGTTATATCCTCTGACTAAGATTCGGACTGGCCAATGTGCCTCCGTGAGCAGGTATAGTTAGCCGAGCACAAGGTTCTAAGCGACTCCAGGACCATAATAAATGATTAATTAAAAAGACGGAATGCTTAGAATAATCTATTAAAATTAAAAAAGTACAACCAATAAGGTGATCAGCTTGAATTAGAGATATTCGAGTTAAATCTTTATTATAAATTGGAGTCAGATTAGAGGTTAAAATTGGATTAATGTAACAAAGTGCAATCTATTTGAGTAATGTTTTACAGCCGCGCGAGAAGGACTAACACACAGCATACCTTCACCCACACCAGTGGATTCCGTCATTGGGCCATTGGGTGGGCACACTACAGTAGCAAAACTATCATCATTGCTGGAGAATGCCTCTCACCCCCTGTATGAAACCGTTTCATCATTGAGCAGCTCCTTCAGTGACACACTGTTACATCCTAACTGTCTGAAGGAGTGATACAGAAGGTCTTTTCTCCCTGCTGCTATTAGACTTTACAATCAAAGCTGCTCCCAGTAAACCAGTCACCATAATACACACTGTTATTACTGTTTAACTGTGTAATAGTTACTGTTATTACTGTTTTACTGTGTAATAATACTATCTGTGTGCAATATTACCTCCAATACGTGCAATATTACCTGCAATACATGCAATATTACCTGAAATACGTGCAATATTACCTGCAATACGTGCAATACCACCTGTGTGAAATACTACCAGCAATACGTACTTTTTCCTTATTTGTATTTATACATTGTGTTGTATATATACTATTGTTAGATTTTTATCATGCCCAAACGAAACTTAATTCTTGGAGAGATTTTCCATACGACCTGCGATGCCCGTAATGCCTTTCTGAATTCAGGGAAGAATCACATCGCACACAGAATGCAGCAAATGTTTCCTCTTCAGTTTATTGCAGACAGCAAAACGTATATATACACACACACGCACACACAAACACACACAGAAAAGAGAGGCTGACCTAAAGTCGTTTCCTGTTTAGACAAGAGGATATAATAGCCGGAGATGTGTGAGCCCAGATAAGACTCCCTGTTTACCTTACATACTTACATCGTAAATATTCTATAGACCCTGAACAGACAAAGGAATGTGTGTGAAACAGTGTGAAAACCATTTTAACACTAACAATGGCCACTTCATTTATGATTTAGCATCACACACCAAAACATAGGATGTTCATCCTGGGAACAGAAACAGTGACAAACTGCAAATTAAAAGATAAAGACACAAAAACATACAGATTCCATTTCATTCTTTCCCAACATGCATATAATCCTTCATCATCACCACTCCAATCGAGGCCTTTATGGCCTGTCTTTCCATTGTCATCAAACATGGCAACATACAAAGTACAATTCCAACAATCAATACAAGAATCATTCCTAAAACAAAATAGTGTTCAACACTCGTAAACAAATTCTTAATCTTTTCCAAAAAAAAAAACTTTGTTCAGCAGTTGTTTCACGTTCTCCAAGACATCATGAGATAATTGTTTCTCAGTGCTTGTTCAGTATGTCTATAAGCAGTATTATAAGGTATACATAACAGTTTCTTCTCACTGAATAATGTATTCAAAGAGAATAAAAGAATTCGGAGTCTAGTTACATCTATGCACATATTGTTATAGAATTTAGACCTAGAGCAGGTATCAGGGTAAGCTAAACAAAACAGTCAAGTGAGTCAGATCTTCACCCCGGAGTTGGCCCCCTTCCTACTAAAAAGAAAGGATCTTTCCGTGGGCTCTCAACTGTTTCAGCCCTGAATACTCACTTAGGTAGACTTCTTAGGCCAACAGACCAATTAGTGCACAGATTAAGTGGGTGCTGTTTTAATCCTGCTTGCGTGTATCCACTGTGGCTGACAATCAGTCAGAACTCCAGTTCTGGTTACAGCTAGAACAGTCGCTGGACCCAGATACTTCAGCTCAACCGACCTTGGTAGGCTTCAGACTTCTTATCAGGACCTGCTGATTAGGCACAAAAGGGTGTGTTGGCTTATCTGTTGGCAGAGGAAGAGTTAGTGAGACATCAGCACTGATAGAATTCAATCTCTCAACCAGGGCAGAAATGTAGTCATCCACCATCACTTCCAGGTTACCTAAGGAAGAAATGCCAGTGCGTCCCCTGACCCATGGGGTCGGGAAAGGCTTGAACATAAAACTTTCAAAGGGTTAGTTTAGTAGTTGAAGATAGGGTTAGTTTTGTTAAAGATAGGGTTATTTTTGTTAAAGATAGGGTTATTCTCATTTCTGTGAGTACTACCGGGAGAACAACAGTCCAATTTCGGCCTGTTTCAATGCAGGCTTTAGTAATACGCTCCTTAATGGTTCTGTTTGTTCTCTCTACCACTCCAGCTGACTGTGGGTGATAGGGAATATTAAAATGCCAGTCAATTGCTAAGCTTTTAGCCAAAAGTTGTGTTACCTTCGAAGCAAAAGGTGTGCCGTTATCACTTTCAATCACACTAGGAATACCAAACCTAGAGATGATCTCTTTTGTTAATATTTTGATAACCGTTTTAGCATTCTCTGTCGCACATGCAAATGCTTCTGGCCACTTACTGAATCTGTCAACTATAACCAACAGGTATCTCAAATTTCCTACAGGTGGCATATGTGTAAAATCTATGGCCACTTTGGCAGGGAGTTGAACAGCATTTAAAAGGTCGCCTATGAGATTAAAATGTGCTATGGGCTTTCCATCAGCTGTTTTAAAGTCTCTTTGCTTCCATGTTTCGGCAAAATCATGCACAACACCATAAGCATACTTAGAATCAGTGTATATAGTCACTACTTTACCTTCAGACAACTGACATGCTCTTGTAAGTGCGACCAACTCTGCAGCTTGTGCTGATGTGTATGGTAATGATTTAGCTTCAACTATTACATCAGGTAATCTTACAACCGCATATCCACATAAATACACACTAGAAGGTTTTGAACATGAACCATCTACATATAAGCAATCCCCCTCTTCCAGGGCCGTATCTAAAAGATCGGGCCTACAAGAGGTCTCTTGTTCATGTGTTCAAAGCAATCATGTGCGTCGTCAAAACCATCTACGTCAATATCGTCTAGCAGATCACGCAGAGCTACTAAAGCTGAATGAGGCTGAGAAGAAGGCTTAATAGTTAAGTTATCCGTTGCCAAGCGTGTGGTTTCATAACCAGATCTACGTTGTGCTGTCATATGTTGTTTGTTGAGGTTGTATAAAATAGCTGTTACCTGATTTGAGGTGTACAGTATCAAAGGATGTGACAGCACCGTTTTCTCAGCATCCCGGACCATCAGAGCCACAGCAGCCACTGCACGTTAGGGGTGTAAGAAAATATCGATACACGTGAGTATCGCGATATTTTGTTTGGCGATACTGTATCGATTCTCAAAAACAAAATATCGATATTTATAAAAAAAAATAATAATAAAAAAAAAAATAAATAAAATAAAATACAGATTCATGGCAGTTTCATTTTGTTCCGTTTATATCCCAACCGCTAGATCGCAGTCTTCTTATCTCTGAACTTAAACAGTGACAGGAAGTACTAGCATAACGGCGCGCTACTAATGTTAACGTTAAAATAGTTCGCTGCTAGTAATGGAGGATGAAAGAATATTTCCAGCTCCCGCTTCAGTGTACAAAGCCGATGTGTGGCGTCATTTCGGCTTTCATTACAGACCAGGCACGAAAGAGATTGACAAAAGTATTGCTGTTTGTAAAATGTGCAATGCCAACGTCAAATATTCAAAGAACACTACAAATCTGAGAGCGCACATAACGAGGCACCATGCGGATGCACGGATAACAGAACAGCAGCAAATGGCTAACGTTAAAAGAGAGGATCCCCGTCAACTCACCCTGGAGCAAGTTCACAGATCAAAATTACCACCAACCTCAACGCGTGCAACCAAAATAACTCAGTCAGTACTTTATTTTATTTGCAAAGATATGCGCCCTCTCAGTGTCGTAGAGAACGAAGGCTTCCGTCATATGCTGAAAACTTTGGAGCCTCGCTACACAATACCATCCCGCCAGCACATTACGGACATCGCTGTGCCCAACTTGTACAATGAGGTAAAATGAGCGTACTACAATCTCTTAGCTTAGCTGAGAGAGTCGCGTTGACATGTGATGCTTGGACATCCCGGGCCACTGAATCATTCGTAACGATACAGCGCACTACATAACGACTGAGTGGAATCTGGTTTCGTATGTACTACAGACAAGAGCGATGCATGACAGTCACACAGGGAATAACATTGCAGAATTACTAAAGGAGGCCGTCACTGAATGGGGTTTGGAAGAGAAACAGCCAGTGATTGTAACAGACAATGCATCCAATATGAATGTCGCGGCTGGACTCGCAGACATGACCCACATCCGATGTTTTGCGCACAGCCTGAATCTCGCCTCACAGAAAGCACTAAAGTTGCCAGCAGTGGAGCGACTCCTAGGCAGGATCAGACGTGTTACAAGCTTTTTCAGACGCAGCACCATAGCCAGCCACCAGCTAAAACAAAAGCAAGACCTGCTCCAGCTACCAAAACACAGGTTAAGGTTCTGAGAATGTTCAACATCTGTAAATATTATATTGTTTATATTTGTTTTGTTTTCTTTAGGAATCCTGCAAGCACTTTATTTTTTCATTGATATTAAGCAGATATAATTCTTTTGATCAGATCAAAATGTTATATTTTATATTTAGTTTAACTAAATAATCCTGCAAGCACTTTATTTTTCATTGATATAAAGCAGATGTAATTCTTTTGTTCAGATCAAAATGTTAGGACACTGCATGCTACAATTGTAAACTGAAACTGTGAAGCTTTAAAAGCAGGGTCTAAAAATAGATATGGTCTGTTTATAACAGCTAACATTTAATACATTTAATTTAACACATTTAATACATTTAAGAAATCCTGCAAGCACTTTATTTTTCCCCCTTTATTCATACTGCACATAAAGTGGTTCAATCATATTGAATGTTACAGGGGCTAATTAATGCAAATGCAGTTCCCACTGTGTTCTGGTTAAATAAAAAACATTTTTTTGCTAAGGTTTGCATATGGTGGTGTTCTTGACAGCTTCCCTAAAACTTTATCCTATAACTAAAATAAGAAATATCCCAATATATCGCCTTGCTTACAATATCGCAATGTATCGCAACATATCGTATCGCAACCCCGTATCGTGATACGTATCGTATCGACAGATTCTTGCCAATACACAGCCCTACTGCACGTAAGCACAAGGGCAACCCTTGTGCTATATTGTCTAGAGATTTGGAACAGGGCAATATCTGTCACCGTGTTCCTGGGCTAGGATCCCCGCAGCCGTACCACCACGTTTGTGCACATAAAGGTGAAAAGGTTTAGTATTATTCGGAAGACCTAGAGCTGGAGCAGACTGTATAGCCTTCTTGAGGGCAGCAAAACTGTCAGTCATTTCATGAGTCCACAGAATGAGATGTGATGGAGGAGCTTTGTGATCAATAGCACTACGCAAAACTTTATCATGCTGTGCGCAGTCAGGGATCCATGCTCGGCAGTAGTTCACCAGTCCCAAGAAGCTCTGCATCTGTTTCACAGTCAGAGGTCTTGAAAACCTAGTCACAAGCTGTACTCGGTCCTGTGACAAGGATGTCATCTGCGCATTGAAGAATGCAGGTTGTTTCTGGAAGGTGTATATCAGCCAAAGTTCTGTGCACTACAGCGGAGAATACGGCTGGCGAGTCAACAAAGCCCTGAGGAAGACGTGTCCAGGTGAATTGACGTCCCCTATAGGTAAACGCAAAAAGCGGCTGCGTCTCTGAGGCCAATGGGACGCTGAAAAAAGCAGAACAAAGATCAATCACAGTAAAAAATCTGTGAGTGGCTGGTATAGAGTTAACAATGGTAGCTACATAGGGCACCAAAGGAGCTAACGGAATAACTAATTTATTAAATCTTGTGTTAGCCTCCAGCATTTTTTATCTGCCTTTAAGATGGGATTAATCGGTGTGTTATACGGTGAATGTGTCTCGATCAAAACACCTTGTGACAATAAATTGTCAATAACTGGAGCAATGCCAACATTCTTCTCTTTCGACAATGGATATTGTTTAACAAAAATAGGATGGTGTGTTTTCATAAGTGCATGATACGGTTTTACCTGGATTAAACCTGCCTCATCTTTGTGAGAGGCCCATAATTTAGGGTTAACTTCACCTAAATTTGGTTCATCAGGCAGGACCTCTGTACTACCCTGAAAGAAATCTTTCGGATGTGGCTGTGGCTCGGTTGAGAGCATGAGGACAGAAGGAAAAGACAGTGAGACATTAGTTTCAAAAAACAGAATTTCCATTCCCATTTTGTGCATCATATCTCTTCCTAAAAGTTTTAAAGGCGAGTTTGGAATTATTGTAAAGCTATGACAAAAATTTGTACCAGTCGGTGTCACCACAGGCAAAAGGTGAGTTACAGGACATGAAATTGTAACTCTATCTATTCCCTAATAGATGAACTTCCCCTTTTTCCTAGGACCTCCTCCTTGAGTTTTGTGCTGAGGCTGGAATGCACCACTTCCTGTTGCAGCGAGAAGCATAACGGGTTAACTTAACCTGGAGCATAGCAGAAACCTCTAGCAGCATCTAAATCTCTAGGAAAAAGTATCTAGATGTGACACAATTTCACTCCATAATGCCAAATGATCTAAATAAGGATTAGTCAAAAAACCAGCACTATTCCTATACATAAAATCTTTGGGATTTTCTTCCGGCAGTAAGCGAGAAATGTTATGACCCATCATCTTTACACAGAACAAAGAACAGACACACAACACTTAACATTCAGACAATACAGCTGCGCAGGCACCAGGGGGATCGCAGTCTTCAGACAAAAAAGGTAATCCAGTCTCTCCAATTGAATCACAAATTTTGTAAGTTAGGAGAAATAAATAGACTTTAAAGCCAAAACAAGATTTAAGTCTTTTGAAAATTTTTGAAAGTCTTTTCAAAATGTCCGTTTTTCTTTAGTTCCTTTTCTCTTTTCTCTCATTTTTTATTTATTTATTTTTTTTAAAACAATTAATTTTTCATTTATCTATTTTTTTCGGGCATATAAAAATTATCGTGGATTCTTTTGGATACTTCAGACAATATCAACTATATTAGACAGACCGTAAAAAACGTCTTCTAATCTTGCATCTTACATCTAAGGTGAGGA
>JAAIIK010009345.1:0-10276 GCA_014706435.1 Silurus glanis | reverse complement strand
AATTAATAAATTACTTAAAATTTTTTATATCGAGGAAGTAAAATATTTTCAGGAATTAGGAGGTAATATTGTATTTTGTAATTATATTACTTGAATATATTTTAAATGACTTGCTCATTGAGGTCCCCAACAATCAGGTCGCAAACCCAGTACTGGGCCACGGAAGATGGTGCTACCAAGTCAAACTAAAATGGTTGTAGATATAGCACTGTATTTGTGTGTCTGTAGTTTTATATATATATATATATATATATATATATATATATATATAAATATATATATATACACTAGCTGAAAGTACCCGTGCTTCGCTACGGAAGGCAGAATGCTAAGCAATATGGCAGTAAGCAGTAAGCACTGAGCAGGACTGGATGATCAGAGATCAGAACGTAACGTCAACAAATAACGTACTCCCCCTTTGTAGTACCGATACAGGGCAAACTACTTTGAAAATAATTTTTATCGTGCATCTAACATGTAATAAGAAACAATGTAGTAAGTTTCATTAGGATCCGTAATGTTATTTCAAAGAATTTACAATGCGTGTGAAATCGTGTTTTTCGCGAGTTAGCCACGATCCAGGGCGAATTTTTCAAAACCCTTTCTTAGTGAGCACCTAAGACCCAAGAGGAAGGTATGTTCCAAATTTCATTGCAATCCGTTCAGTGGTTTTCAGTCAGTGGTATTTGAGCTTTATATATTATATATATATATATATATATATATATATATATATTATATATATATATATATATATATATATATATATATATATATATATAAAAAAAAACTACAGACACACAAATACAGTGCTATATGTCAGGGACAACATTTTGTTTACATTTTTGCTACGGTTCACTTTGTCTCTTTACAACAGGTTTACTGGTGGAGCTATTTTGTGTATTGTCTTGCGTTGTCTTTGCACTGTTTGCACCAGGTTGCACACATGCACTTTACTAGTCCTCAGCCTTGTGTCTTCTGTTTTCTGTGATTGTTGTTGTATGTAGCATCAGGGTTCAAGAGCAACGTTGTTTCATTTCACTGTGCACTGCGTCAGATATATATGGTTGAAATGACAATAAAAGCTTCTTGAATTGACTGATTCTTTCTACGAGTTTTTGATTATGTTTGTTTTTACTCCCATCATGCCATTTGTATGGCACTTCCTGTTATGTCATCTGCATGAAGAGACGGAACGATGTGATCATCGAAAGATCGAAAGTATTTCCTATGTGGATGTATGTTTAGTTTATTTACGGGTTTTAATTCGTATGCGTGTTTTCCATGTAATTGAATGTGTAACTGATGTTCGCTATACTCGTCCTGTTTATTTAGTTCTACTGTGTTCTACTGAACCTTAGCCTTCGTGTTGTGACTAAGAGTGGCACGTTCCCTTCATTCTGCTCTCAGCTCAGTCATTAAAACATGATGCCTCTACCTTTTGTTCGAGATGAGCTCTGCGCAGCGACACCTTCTGCTCGAGTTTGTGCTGCTCGCGCTCGTGCTGCGCCTCCGTCTGCATTTTGATTTTGCTCTGGTAGGCGTTCAGGAGCTCCATCTCCTGCTGCAGCTGCTGCCTCAGAGCCTGACACTCGGCCTCCTGAGCTTCGTCCAGACGCAACTACACACACAAGGAAAGAAAAAAATCTAATCAGCCACATGGACTATCAAACTTCATCACCCGTTTTAGTTTTCCTGACGAAACAGGCGAATAGAACCGATCTCACTCTCGTCTCGTCATCCACAAACCCCGCTTTTAGTTTCAACTTTTATTTGTCGTATGTACTGATGTCAGGGACAGTTTGTACAATGAAATTTTTACGTGGGCCTCCAGGAAAACTGCAGCAAATATTAAATATTGAACAAAAAAAAAAATAATAATACATTTTAAAAAAAACTAATGAGGCATAGGACAGTTATAATTTTTTACAAGTGTAATATATATATATATATATATATATATATATATATAAAAATGCATAAATGTATATAATTATTTACATATATGACATATTAAGAAAGGTGGAAAAAAAGGATCTTTTAGTTCAACTTGTAATATAAGGTGACTTTTAGAAAACCATGGTTTCAGATATATATTTTTGTAGGATTTCACCCCAAACCCAGACACACACACACACACACACACACACAGAACTGAATACTACACACTGCATCACCTTACTCTAGAACCATTGCATGCTGTATGTTGCACACACTGTAGATTAAAATAAAGAACTATCAGGTTAATGCAAGTAAATTATGGGGTGCAACAAGGTTCAGTTCTAGGACCCCTGCTTTTCACAATATACATGCTTCCCTTGGGAAATATTATTAGAAGGCATGGAATTATATATATATATATATATATACATATATATATATATATATATATATATATATAAAATTCACACTCTCCATATAATTTTGTATATGTACACATAACCTTTTCATAAACACTATACAATATTTCCTACATTGTATATAATCACCTCACTGTTTATTTATATTCATATTGTCTATTTGAAATTGTTCATTTATCTGTCATTATTTATATGCATCACATATCACTGCCTTACCAAACTGTACATATGTAAATATTTTACACTGCTTCCAATTTCGTTGCCTTTTACCGTAACTAGTGCAATGATAATAAAGTTGAATCTAATCTAATCTCTACCGAAAGATCTACAGTAGCTGTGCTTTAGATCTTCAGTCTGTCCTTCTCATCTGTACACTCTGCCCAAACAGATCCCCTTCCAAAGTGTCCATCATTTAACATCTCTCACAATGCCATCGCTCATAGATCTCCAACACGCTTACTCAAGTCTTTCCTGTAACGATTTAGTGCATAGCATTCCTGACATCACCCTTTCTCAGCTGGATTTCTTAGAAAGGGTGATGTCAAGAATTAATTTGGTGCATGAGAAGTTTTTTTTTTTTTTTTTTTTGGTGCATGAGAAAAGAGGGTTTTTTAGGTGCATGAGAAATGATTTTTTTTTTTGGTGAATGAGGAAAGAGTTATTTTTTTGGTGCATGAGGAAAGAGGGTTTTTTTTTTGTGCATGAGTTTTTTTTTTTTTTTTAAGAAGGTTTTAGGTTTTTTTTTTTCTTTTTTTTAAAGAAGGTTTTAGTTTTTTCTTTTTTTTTAAAGGTTTTAGTTTATTATTTATTTTTTTGTTTTTAAGAAGGTTTAAATTTTTTTTTTTTTGAGCTACTGAACACCACTGTAACTTCTTTAGCATTAACATAAATTAGTTTTTTCTTTTCTTTCATTTCCACTAGTACACAACCATTTTAATGCCCCGCCCCTCTGCACGATGGACAGCTAAGACAGTGTTTTTTTTACATGCTTTAAATACTCTAATTTCCTTCAGATTCATCACAGAAGCAATTCGGACAAAAGTATAACAAAGTGATAACAAAGAAACTACACTATTTGAATAATCAAACTACATTATATGGACAAAAGTTTGTGGACACCTGACCATAAGATTCGCTTGTGCTTTTTGAACATCCCATTCCACATTCAGTCCCTATTTACAGTTAACCTGAGTGAAGATCCACTCTTCTGGTGAGTTTGACCCTCTGGTGTGCTTGGAGATTTGTGGAGATTCATTCAGTTACAGGGGTGTTAGTAAAGTCAGGTACTGATGTAGGTGAGATGTGGAGGTTCCTGGGGTGCAGTCAGCGTTCACATTATTCTCAAAGGTGTTTAATAGGTTTGGAGGTCTATAGCAGGAGATCTTACTCCAACCCATGTGAAGTAGATCTTCAGGGCGCTTGCTTTGTACAGAAAGGCGTTGTCATGCTGGAACATTTTTGGGGTCTCCTAGTGAGGTCAAGTAAAGGGAACATTTTATGCTACAGCATCCAAAGACATCCGATACAACTGGGTGCCTCCAACTTCGGGTAAGAAACACACGTCTGGAAAAGTCAGGTGTCCCAATACTTTTGTCCATACAGTGTATTTGTGCCTGTCAGCACTATTCTGTTATGTTCTTACCGCTTGTGATGCCATCATCTCGTTGATGCTCTGCTCGTATTGCTCAGCCAGGATGGCTAGTTTGCGCGTCTGCTCGTCCTTCAGGGCCTTGAGCACGATCTTGTGCTCGTTTTTCGGCGTCACCTCGAGCTGGTGGTGCCGCAGAGCTTTGTACTGCTTCGTCTGCACTTTGCACGTGTCCTGAAACTGCTTCTTTATCTGCAACTCCATTACCTAGGACAGAAAGAACAACGAGAATATAATTAGGGAGCTAATCATGAAAACAGCATCCCCTGGTCCAAGCACTGTGATTGCAAGTTCTCTAAGAAACCCAAACCACAATATCAGACAAGACAAATGCAACATCAAAAATACCTGATGCCTACTTTTATTCTCTGATACCTAAAACCGAATTTAATATCATTCAGGTGCAGAAAGTAAATAAAGCAAAATCACTCCATATTCACAACAGCCTTATTAATGAGTCTTAAATATATATATTGACTATATGGGCGAAAGTATTGGTACACCTGACTACCACCCATATGTGGTTCTTTCCGAAACTCCTATCACAAAGTTGGAAGCACACAATTTTACCGGATGTCTTTGGATGCAGTCGCTTAAGATTTTCCCTTCACTTGACTTCGCTAGGAGACCCAAACATGTCACAGCATGACAATGCTTGTGTGCACAAAGCCAGATGCATGAAGATCTGCTTTATATGGGTTGGAGTGAAAGATCTCCTGCTTTAGATCTCTGACCTCAACCATATTGAACACCTTTGGGATGAACTGGAATGCTGACTGCACCCCCAGGCCTCCTCACCTCACCTACACCCGACTTCACTAACACCCTTGTGTCTGAAGAGTGGAGGTTATTAATCTAAAACAATACGGGGACTGATATGATATGAATCATATGGGTGGGTGTCCACAAACTTTTGTCCTTATAATGTACCTGCAATTAAGGCCAGGAACTAATATACAAATGATTAAAAAGATTTAATGACTTATAATTATAAATACTTGGAACATTGCAAAGAGAAAGAAAAGGAGCCTGAGTCGGTCTTTCATAATTCCTAATGCAATGCAAATGTAAAAAAAAAAAGTCCTAACGTGTAAAAAAAATTAATAAATAAAATAAATATGATTATTCCAGGGTTTTCCGTGGGATGAAAAATCACAGAATCTTCTAATAATAACCAACACGCCACATTTTACATAAAAGCAGAGTGACGTTAGAGACATGACTCATAATCCAGTCATTCCAGCTCCCTAAATATATCTGAAGAGAGTTTGTGGAGGCACCTTGAGGTTTTTGGGCTGCTGCCGGAGCTCGAGGACGTGTTTGCGGTGCAGCTCTCTCTCTCTGCGGTTATTGTACTCGATCTGGTTCTCCAGCTCGGTTTGGTGCTGCAGGCGGATTAGATCCATGCGCAGCTTCTGCAGCGTTTTCAGCTGCCGGTGCTCCAGCTCCTGAGTCGACTCGTCGTGTCTGATCAGCATAGCGTGCTCCATCTCCTTCTGTGTCTTCTTTTTATTCAGCTCCTGAGGGAAAAACAATAATAGTTCTACAGGCTGCTTTTCTATTTTCCTAATAAACTTTTCTTTCGGATGATTGAACTTCTAGTACTCTCAAGTTGATTTTTAGTCCTGTAAGCTTCATATCGGACCCCCTGGCAAGTCATCAAACACAAAGAGACCAAAAGATGTAAACTATCCAGTTCTTCACTTTACATGCCATTTTTATAAACATAAAAACATAAATAAATTTTTCTGAACATCACAAAAGATCTGGGGCTGGTAAAATCCCAGAGATTGTGATCGAAACTCTTAATTGGTTAGACTAAGAAACTCTTAGCTTTGGTCTGTGAAGACCACCTACGCTCTTCCTCCTCCTACCTCTCGGAGCTGCTCCTGCTCGAATTCATGTCTCTTGGTCATGACTTTGCGTTTGAAGGCCCTGCAGTTGCGATCGTAGTAAAGGCGCTGCTGGGCAAGAAGCTGGGCTTCCTCCTCCGCTTGTGAATGCTGCATGTTCTCCTTATGCTTTGACAAACGCTCCTGCTTCTCCTTCTTTGGAGTGCTGTGGTCCTCGTTCATCTCCTGAAAAGACGGTGAAAGAAAACAAATATTTTATTATTCACAATATTTAAATCTCTGGGCCACAGCAAGTCTGAAACGTCTCTCTTTCGGTTCTGGTGTACAAACTTTCCTTTCACGGACCAACGTCTACACCAACCAGAAACAGCTGTTGTGTTGTTGCTGAGAGGTGTCATGTTGCATATTTGACATGGTCTGTCAGAAGACAAGACACAAGGTGGAGTGCTTTCTACCCAGAGTTCTGTCATAAGTGATGTGTACCTGCAAGAAGCAGATGTGGATTTTCTTGGCAAGGACAGGTGTCCCACAAGGCTCAGTGCTCGGTCCTCTTTTATTTTCTCTTTATATACATTATACCACCTACACTTATGACACTCCACTTAGGTTGGCTTTTCTACCGGGAAGCACAGATTCTAATGTGGTGACTAATAAGGGTCGATTAAATTTTCCTTTCTGTACTTTTCTATATAAATCATACTGTATGCAGCGGTGAACGAAATACACAAACCATGTACTTGATTTAAAGGAGAGATAAAGTAGGTAAAATATGAAGTAAAAGTAAATATGCTCTCTTTAAACATTCACTTTAATAAAAGTTTTTGCCTAAACCTATTAATAGAATGTTAATCTGTTAATAAATGTTGATAGAATGATATTAATGAGTCAAACACTGATTGATATCTATTTAAAATGATTGAGTCCAAAGCCTCCTTTTCAACTACTTAGTGTAAAATAGTGTAAATGAGGTCACGTGTGTTGTGGTGAGTTCGAGTCTGGAGTTTCTTCATCATTTATTCCTCTCTCAATGTTCTGCTTGATGTTGAACTGATGCTGAACTGTATGTTGGTGATCAGTAGATACACCAGGCGCCGATCGAAACACGTTCAAAACAGATTGGTGACTCAGTTACGTTTTCCTCATAAATAAATAGAAACAACTGATTTCACAAAATCTAGTTGAGTAAAAAGAACAATATTTTACTTCAGTAAAGTGCAGATACGCAAAAATGCTATTTAAATACAGTAATGAATTACATTTACTTCCTTACTGTCCACCGCTGCTCCTATGCCGATGACACTCAACTCATCCTCTCCTTTTCTTTTTTTAACATCATTGTCAAGGTTGTAATTATTACTACTAAAGCCTGCTAAGAATAAATGTAAAAAAAAAATTAACAGCACCTCTTTAATCTTCTCCTTGCACAGTTTGTACTGTTTCTTCTGGGTGTCCAGGAAGGTGGTGAGCTCTTTCTTTTGCTGAGCCAGAATCTGCTGCTGGAACTTCTTCTCATCTGCTGCAGTCGTCTTCATCTGGAAAGGACACGTGACCCACAGAAGAGATGCATCTTGTTTAATGTTGCTAGTTTTATGGGTATGAATTGTGTGTGGTGTCCAAGTTCTTTATTTATAACCGATTTAACTACGAATATCAGCTGATATCACCACACGGTTTCACGTTTCACTGAACAGGGATGAAACCTAAGCATCTCCGTTTATGAATGCAATACACATGTGTAAGGACAATCTCTGGGTTGTTACCGCCTTAAATATGATTATTATCTCAAACAAAGCACTTCCATATGGGCTTTTTATTCTTCTTACAAAACAGCAATTTGCCAATGATTACGATACTCTTTTTTTTTTTTTTTAACGACACAACATACTTTTTATCTGTTTATAGTTACATCCAACTCTCTCTGTCGAACTCTGAAAAATAATAACACAGAAAAACTTCTAACAACACAGGGGTCTTTAAAGTTTTCTTTTAAAGGTCATGGACCCCTTAGGTGATAAAGACATGGGGCAGGGAACCCCTGATACAAAACGTGTCAAACTTAACCACTGATATTAATAGAATCCAATTATATTACATTAGTTATATTAAGACAATTAGAATTTATGCATCTAACCAAGATTTATGCATCAGAACAAGCATATATTTAGGAATTAATGAAGTTGTTCACTGTTGTCTTTTATTTTAATAGATTTGCAGTTTCATATGTTTTCCTTTTACTATCAGGTGGACTATTATACATTTACATGAACATAAGTTTTACGTTTAATAGACCTTTAATGTAATAAATAAAATATTTGTAAAATTAAATATTTTATCTTTAATGATTTTACCCATGTTTATTTAATTTTTTGTTTTGTTTTTAACATTAATTAGCAGACCCCCGGTTAAAGACCCATGCGTTAACATATTTTCATCTGTAAACAAAAAAAAAAATATTTATTTATAATTATTAGTATATGCGCTATTCTTTTATTATTTCGAAACGGACCAAGAATTTGTGACCGATATTTGATATGTAGATCGATTTCTCCTCAGTAAACTGTGTCTCGAGTGCGTCTTCTTAGCACCGCTGCTGCTATGTGAATATGACGCATCACAACGCTACGGAGAACGAGGCGTGTCCTGAGAGTCACATAGAATACAGATCAACATGGCAGAGGTAGAGCTGTAACTTCCTGGAGACAGAACAGGAAAAGATGTCTGGTTTTATCTGATGAATTGTATTGCAGCGGTAGCTGCTTCATATGTATCTTTAATGCATCCTATCGTTGGCTCTGCATCGAGATGCGAATCGCATCGGCCTCAGTTATGGAGATGCGCATCCCTAGTATATGTATTAATTATCTGGAGAATTACGGACCTCAAATTGTATAGAACCTATGAGAATGTACAATATGCCACAAGAAGTCGGCTCCAAGCGCCGTAGACCAATCGAAACTGGTCGATAGATTCCTGAAACATCACCGGATCATAAAACACACTCGGATATAGGCCAAAAGCTTGCAGATGCGCGTTTCTGACGGTCTACTGTGCAGTGAACTAAAGAAGTCAATCCCGTCAAGTCAAGACTCAAAGTATGTCACAGTGCTACGCTTTAATCTGCAGACAAACCCACCATTTTCTCCCGCTCGCCTCATTAGCATACGAATCAACATATGCATCGTGAATAATGAACAGGCTATTAACATAATCCCAGTGCACACAGTAATGTGAACATCACTACAACATGGCATCTGAGAGCACAAATTCCCTACAACCTGTTTTGGTGGTTTCATCTTATCCTGTCTTATATAACCTCTCATAAAGTCTCTATAAAGACATGAGGAAACATGATAAAACAGGGGGAAAAAGATAAACGGTGGCTATGATGAATGCACGTATCTAGTACAGTTAGTTAATATATTTAGCATGTGCAGTTAGATCATACATACAATTAGCTATTACAGATTACTAACTGTATAAACTGAGTTAGCTCATTATTAAGTACAGTTAGGAGACACAGCTAGTTAGTACATTTAGCTAGTATGGTTAGCTAGTACAAATATTGATGAGTTAGCCAGTACTGTTAGCTAGTAGACTTATTTAGTAAATTTATTTAGCAGTTATCTAGTACACATAGTAAGTTCATAGATAATAAAGTTAGATGGCACAGTTAGTTATTACAGATAGCTAGCAGAATATGGTTCGCTGTTACAGTAAGCTAGTACAATCAATTACAGTTCACTAGTACAGTTATCTATTACAATTAGCCAGTACAGTTAGTAAAAACAACAAACTAGAATGACTTGTTATTTAAATCAGATATTAACCTCTGTGATTAATGCATTGTTCTTTAAAAACATGTTTAATATATTCGATAAAGCAACCATTCGACCACCTTACAACCTGCAATAAGCTCCATAAGGAATTTATATTTCATTCATTATCTCAAGTAATATCTGTCGTTAACAGAAATACAACACTAGTAAAAGTTTATTTTTCATCTGTCCTTGTGTCTTAATTAGTGTGAAATAAAAGCTGGCATTTCTAATAGATTTATTGTCCAGGTTATTTAATTTTGTTTATTTACTTTTTTTATTTATTTATTTTTACGAAAATATCCTTATTTTTCTTTGCATTTAATATATATATATATATATATATATATATACATACACACACACACACACACACACACACACACAGTGCCTTGCGAAAGTATTCGGCCCCCTTGAACTTTGCGACCTTTTGCCACATTTCAGGCTTCAAACATAAAGATATAAAACTGTAATTTTTTGTGAAGAATCAACAACAAGTGGGACACAATCATGAAGTGGAACGAAATTTATTGGATATTTCAAACTTTTTTAACAAATAAAAAACTGAAAAATTGGGCGTGCAAAATTATTCAGCCCCTT
>JAAIIK010009333.1:0-12481 GCA_014706435.1 Silurus glanis | reverse complement strand
GTGTGTGTGTGTGTGTGTGTATATATATATAGGGTCTATGTTCCTCAGGCTTTGGAAACAAAAGTTAAATTTTTCGAAATTGTTTGAGGGCATGGAGAGTGCCTCTTTCAGGAAACCTAGAATCGTGCTACAATGCCACAATGCAAAACTTGTCAATTTCCTACAAAGGGGGATCAACACATTTTTCTAAAAATGACAATATACCGTCAGGAGGCTATGTCACGAGAACACAAAATACTTAACAAAATGGAAGACAATCATTAGATCTCGGTGATATTTTGGATTATTTAAAGTAAATGATTGAGAATCACTGATCAAGGTCAGGATGCAGTTTAGTAGACTACAGCATAACACACTTAAACCCAAACCTTATTAGAGCATCCACAGTGAGACCACAAACCCCACATCCAGACCACTGCCCAACTCTACCTGAAGCAGTCAGAGGAACAAAAATACAGCACCACCTCCACACCAAACCCTCATACCACTACACTCAAAACCGCAGTGAACCCAAGACTACATTAACACACAATTAATCATGCACAATAAAATTATTAACAACCTGCTAGACTTATTTCCTATCCAATGACTGACAACACCTATACTGGATTTAGTTTAGTAATAGAATATATTAATCACATATTCATAACCAGTGTTGGGCAGTAACTCCGTTACCGTTACCGTATGGTGCGTTACCCGTTACTTTTTTAAATGAATGAATTTTGGCTGAAGTGTAGCCTACAGTCTAACCTGTTTACAGCAGCGACGCATTGTAGGATTGGAGGATGAACCACTGTAAACACGAAGAAGACGCACTGTGGGCGTGTTTCCGTTTATTCAGGTCTGTGCGGCAGTAATGGCGAGTTGAGGCGAGAGCAAGACGAGTTTCTCAAAGTGGAAATATGCTCATTATTTCACTTTAGTTGGGTATAAATACAAAAACTTTTTAGTCAAATGTAAGCTGTGTCTTTCTGGTTCGAAGGTCGTATCTACTGAGATAGCAGCACCTCCAGAAACTCCATGCCTCGATGAAGCTAGAAGCTAGAAGCTAACCCGGTGTTCTGTTGTACATTGTTGATAGTTTTCATACTTAAGCTGTGAAAGGAACATTTTAAGAGCTCAATACAACAGCTTTTATGATGCAGAAGCCACTTTAGTTTTTGATTCTGAATATATTATTCAGCTTGTTTTCTTATTTATTTCAGAAATCCTTGTGATATATACAGTTTGTGCTTGTCTGACTTAAATAAAATAGTTTTTAAAAATTACTTTGTGTTTAATTCAGTTGTGTGTTTGTATAGACCATAACGCATAAAAGGGCATTAATGGGAACATTAAAGAACGTTCTTTATAAAAGTAACTAAAAAGTTACTTTTAACAGTAACGCATTACTTTTTGGTGTAAGTAATCAACAACGTAACTGAGTTACTTTTTGAATGAAGTAACTGTAACTAGTTACTCTTTTTTACTAATTAGCACAACACTGTTCATAACACTCAGTGGCGGGCTGTGCATTTGGTACCTAGGCCATTAGTGGGGACTTACTTAATCCACCTCTTAATACCACCACTATCACGTCGCAATTATAGAAACCATCAATACAATACAAAACCGCAATGTAACAACGCTTGGCATTACATAGAGAGAGGCTTTTCACATATAGATGGGGAATACCATTTTACTAAAGCAAGCTCCAAACACTACAACTGTGCCACCTACATCACCTGGAGCGGTTCAGAATCAATATTTGTCTAATAGCATGACAAAAACATTAAAAATTGAAATAAAATACAACCTACTCACCAGAGATGCATATACTCAAAATTTGCATCGCTCCTCAGAGGCTGTAAGCTAGTGGTACCACTCATATTCACTGGTCTAGAAGTGGTGAACAAACCTTTTTCCGGACTGAGACAAGCTTCGGGGTTGGCCAACCTCTCCTCACGATGTCTAGCTTTTCTTGAAAATTGATTTTTAATTATGTCCGAGACCAAATCAATTTCTCTTCCTCCGTAGGCATAAAAAAGTCTAACTCTGATGTATTAATGTGTGCAGAGCGCTACACACATGTTTTGCCATTCGAACTTGGCTGTAACAGTTTCCCTCTGACCAACCAATCAGAGAATGGAAAAATGCTGACGCTATTTTAGGCCAGCTAGCTGTCCCTGTGAGGCCAATTTTTAAATCTGATTGGTTAAAGAAACAGACCCATAGCTAATAGTAAAAAGGCCAGCACCACTGATTCTGAAGGCCCTAGGCAGATTTGATTTGACATGGCAGCACATAGAGGCTAAAATCTGACAAAAAATCTGACAGAAAAATCTAACATCCACATCCACGAACTGGAAGCAGTGCAGCCAAGAGAAATGCTACGAAATGAAGATAATAGACTTTTGTGAATAAATGAATACAATTTAATGGAACTAATATTAGTGTTTAGGCCAGCAGAGAAGGCTTTGCTGGCCCTGACAGCCCACCACTGATAACACTGTTAACAATCTTTACACTTCAACCAACCAATTAGGTGAAAAAAACAAAAAACTAAGTGAAACAGGAATGGTTTAATGAAAAGTCTGTGATCTCAAGACTACAACTAAGAAAAATACTGAAAATAAGCATAAAGAGCCTACAAACACACAGTACAGACACCAGGACACAACAACATTAAAGTCATATGAAAAACAAGGACAGAACAACATCTAAACTCCAAATTAAACAAAATAGAAGAAGCTATTAATCAAATATTATTCTGGAATATATACACTAACCTGGACTATTCAACTGAAAAATACATCTATACAAAACAGAGCAATTTTCAAAAACTACTTTACAGATTTATTCAAACCTGACACCCCTGAACAATCAGACAAAGAGAGAAGATGCAGTCAAATGGAAACTGCCATTAAAACACGCTAGTATCCTGTAAAAATATCACTTTCTAGGTCCAAAATCCACATTAAGTTAAAAGAATAATGTGGGCTAGATAACATCAGCAATGAAATTATTAAATCTAGTAATCCCAAAATCCTAAACAAATTATTGAACTGATTCTGGACACTGGCAGTTTCCCAAAAACCTGGAACCAAGGCTTCATTACACTGTTTCTGAAAAACAATGACAAATTTGACCCCAGAAGTAACAGAAGCATGGGTGGAGTGATTTGTAGTATTCTGAATACACAAATTCTCACATTTTTGATAAAACATAAAAACCAAACTGGCTTTTTTCCGCAAATATACCACAGACCACTTTTACACTCTACACACCATCATAAACTCTACCATCAAAACCAAAAAGGCCAATATTATTACTTTTTTCGTTTTTAGAAGGTATTTTAGTCTGACATGAGGGGCTTATGTTTAAACTACTCCTGTCTGGGATTGGAGGAAAAATATATAATATACTTAAATCAATGTACTTGGAATGTGAGTGTGCTACAAAGATTGAACAGAAAAGTACTGACATCTTTTAATGAGTGTGGGGTGAAACAGGGGTGCTGTCTAAGTCCAGCTCTGTTCAACTTCTTTATAAATGAATTAGCTCCAATTTTAGAGAACTTTAAAAAACACCTCACACTGGGTATCACAATCCTCTAACACAAACCATTACCCAATTAGGTGTGACCATCAGCAGTACAGGAGATTAAACCAAACCATACACTCATAGATACACACACAGAGCATTCTACACTCTTAAATCCAAACTCCACAACACTTCATTCCCCATTCAGATCTGGCAAAAACTCTACAAATCTGTGATCACACCAGTAATTGGTACTAAGAACATCTACACACAACTGTACACTAACTCACTCACACACACACACACACACACACACACACACACACACACAGATACGGACAGATGTAGATGGGACAGATGATGAAGTGGAGTAAATGGGACAGTGAGACAGATGGGAAATATGGGACAGTGGGGTAGATAAGAAAGATCGGGGCGTGGGAAAGATGTGACAGTGGGGAAAAGTGGCAGATGGGACAGTGTGCTTTAACTCTATCCAGAATCTACTCTCTTCTGGTAAGGTAGGATTCTGACTTTGTTTATCTATTTAACTCAGTTGATTATAGAGTGTTGGTCTGTGCTTATTAGTTCTATCAGGTGAATAATCAAGGGTAGTTTCAGTCTCACTTAAGGTGTGAATTGTGGGCAGGGCTTACTCACTTATATTGAAGGCCTAATCTTAGGTAACCCTCCTAAGGCCAGTAACGCTTAGTGTTTATTTATCAGTACATATATTGTTCTTTTGTGTTCTTAAAATTCATACATAGATCTCAAATTGGGAGATCAGTCATGTGTCTTAAACCCATCTCTGTAGTCACCTCTTAGAGACACAGATGTTCCAATCCACAGAACAGTGGTCACATTGCCAGTAACTTCATCTATCCTGTTGTTTAAATCTCAAACAGTGGTGGTAGGTGGGTTCTGTGGGCGCAGCAATTGGCGAAAACTCAGATTAGATTAGATTCACTTTATTGTCGTTACACATGTACAAGTACAAGGCAACGAAATGCAGTTTGGGTCTAACCAGAGTGCAATAGCAGCAAGTGCAGGATATACAGTGTTTACATGAGTTAAATAAATTAAATAAAATGGTATTATAGGACTATAAACAGTAATTTACAGATGTGTATGTACTTTGAACATAATATACAGATGAATATATATGTACTATGAACATAATATACAGATGGCTATTACTATAAACTGAAGTTTACAGGTGGTAAGTTAAGCAATGGTGAGCAGCAATGCAAAAAAAGAGCAAGTGTGCAAATGAGCATAGTTTTGTGTAGACAGTCCATTAGTGCAATAATGAAGTGTAAGGTGAGAAATGAGCAAGTGTACAAGTGAGCATAAGTTTTTGTGTAGACAGTCCATTAGCGCAATAACGAAGTGTGAGGTGTGGGGGGGAGATGTAGCAGTGTATGAAGGGCAGTAGGATCAGTGAAAGGCAGAGTTCAATAAAGAGACAGCTCTAGGAAAAAAGCTGTTCTTTAGTCGGCTGGTCCTGGTACGGAGGCACCTGAAACGCCTGCCGGAGGGCAGAAGAGGAAACAGTCTATGGGCAGGATGAGAGGAGTCCTTAAGAATGCTGCAAACTCGACACAGACAGCGTTTCTTCTGGATGTCCCCCATGGCTGGAAGTGGAGTCCCTGTGACGCGCTGGGCGGTTTTCACCACCCGCTGCAATGCCTTGCGCTCTGCAACAGAGCAACTCCCATACCAGACTGTGACACAGCTGGTCAGGATGCTTTCTATTGCGCAGTGGTAGAAGTTCACCAGGATATCCAAGGAAAGCTGATTTTTCCTTAGTGTCCTCAGGAAAAAGAGGCGCTGGTGAGCTTTCTTGACCAGGCTGGAGGTGTTGGTAGTCCAGGACAGGTCTGCCGAGATGTGGATCCCCAGGAACTTGAAACTGGAGAAGCACTCAACAGCCATCCCATTGATGTGGGTGATGTCATGTGTGCCTCTTGTCTCTTTCCTGAAGTCCACAATGAGCTCCTTTGTCTTGGGGGTGTTAAGGAGCAAGTTATTGTCATTGCACCATGCGGCTAGGTGCTGGATCTCCTCCCTGTAGGCAGTCTCATCATTGTTGGTGATGAGACCGATCACGGTAGTGTCATCTGCAAACTTGATGATCGAGTTAGATCCATTCACAGGCCTGCAGTCGGAGGTGAAGAGGGAGTAGAAGAAGGGGCTCAGCACACAGCCCCTGTGGTACACCAGTGTTGAGTGTGATGGTGTTGGAGCAGATGGAGCCTGATCGAACCTGCTGGGGTCTGTTGGTCAGAAAGTCCATAATCCAGATGCCCAGATCTACAAGTTTGGCTTGGATGGAATGATAGTGTTAAATGCTGAGCTGAAGTCAACAAACAGCATACGTGCATAAGTGTTCTTATTGTCCAAGTGTGTGAGCACAGAGTGCAGTGCCATGGAAACTGCATCTTCTGTGCTTCTATTGCTGCGGTAGGCAAACTGGTGAGAGTCCAATGTGGATGGCAGAGAGTCCTTCAGGTGTGCCAGGACCAGCCGCTCAAAGCACTTCATGACAATGGGTGTCAGTGCTACAGGGCGGTAGTTCATGCACGTTGGGCTGGAGTGTTTTGGCACTGGCTCAATGGAGGTGCATTTAAAGCAAGTAGGAACAGCTGCTTGGGCAAGAGACAGGTTGAAGATGTCTGTAAAGACCCCAGCGAGCTGCTTAGCACATGCCCTGAGTACGCGTCCAGGGATGTTGTCTGGTCCAGCGGCTTTGTGTGCGCTGATCCGGTTCAGTGCGTTGCAGACATCTGTGGAGGAGAGTGTGATTGGAGAGTGATTAGCCGAGGGTTTGAGCTTGGTGGCAGTTTCTCTGTTGTCTCTCTCAAAGCGAGCATAAAAGTTATTAAGCTCATTCAAGAAGAGGACATCAGTGGCAGCGGGGGTGGAGTGGGAGGATTTGTAATCACTGATCAAGGTCAAGAGGCTTTTATTGTCATTTTTGCTATACACAGTGGTACACAGTACACAGTAAAAACGAAACAACGTTTCTCCGGAACCCTGGTGCTACACTAAACAACAAAACAACAGCAGCATAGAGCTACAACACAAACATAAAGTGCATCGAGTGCAACCTGGTGCAAACAGTGCAAACAAAAAACAGTACAGACAGACATTGCAGACAGACAACACAAGACAAGACAAAAGACAAAAAAGAAAAAAAAAAAAAAAAAAAAAAAAACAAGTATAGCGCCGACTAGTAAACCTGCTGTATACTTGATTATACAGTACTTTGTAAGGAGAAATGTAAAAACGATACCCAGGAGAGAATACAAACAGAACAGAACAATGTAGTGCAAAAAAACAGCAGCAAGGAGGTGCAAAGACAGCATGTAAACATTCTACTGTAGTACAAGGTGCGAGTATAAATAATAATAAATAGATAAGTGGTGGTGGAGTGGATCGAAATGAGTGATGATTGTGTTTAGTCCAGGTTGTACAGTTCAGTAACACACATTTGAGTGAGTGTGTGTGTGACTGAGTGAGTGTGTGTGAGTTCTGTTTCAGTTCTGTGTATTAAGAAGCCTGATGGCTTGTGGAAAGAAACTGTTGCACAGTCTTGTTGTTGCGGCCCGAATGCTTCGGAACCGTTTCCCTGATGGTAGGAGTGTGAAAAGTGAGTGTGACGGGTGTGTGTGATCGTCCACAATGCTGTGTGCTTTGCGGATGCAGCGTGTAGTGTAAATGTCCATGATAGAGGGGAGAGAGATTCCGATGATCTTCTCAGCTGTCCTCACTATCCTCTGTAGGGTCTTGCGATCCGAGACGGTGCAATTCCCAAACCAGGCAGTGATGCAGCTGCTCAGGATGCTCTCAATGGTCCCTCTGTAGAACATGGTCAGGATGGGGGGAGGGAGGTGGGCTTTCCTCAGCCTTCTCAGGAAGTAGAGACGCTGCTGGGCTTTCTTGGTGATGGAGCTGGTGTTAAGTGACCAGGTGAGGTTGTCTGCCAGATGAACACCAAGGAATTTGGTGCTCTTGACGATCTCCACAGAGGATCCATCAATAATCAGTGGAGATTGGTCGCTCTGTGCTCGCCTGAAGTCCACAACCATCTCTTTCGTTTTGTCCACATTCAGAGACAGGTTGTTTGCTCCACACCAGGCAGTTAACCGTTGCACCTCTTCTCTATATGCTGACTCGTTGTTCTTGCTGATTAGACCCACCACGGTCGTGTCATCAGCGAACTTGATGATGTGGTTCGAGCTGTGCATTGCTACACAGTCGTGAGTCAGCAGAGTGAACAGCAGTGGGCTGAGCACACAGCCCTGGGGGGCCCCAGTGCTCAGTGTGGTGGTGCTGGAGATGCTGTTCCCGATCCTGACTGACTGAGGTCTCTCAGTCAGGAAGTCCAGGATCCAGTTACAGAGGGAGGTGTTCAGGCCCAGAAGGTTCAACTTCTCGATCAGGTGCTGAGGAATGATTGTGTTGAATGCTGAGCTGAAGTCAATGAACAGCATTCGTACATACGAGTCCTTGTTATCCAGGTGGGTGAGGGCCAGATGGAGGGTTGTGGAGATAGCATCGTCCGTGGAACGGTTTGGACGATACGCAAACTGCATGGGGTCCAGGGAGGGTGGAAGCTGTGTCTTAATGTGCCTCATGACGAGCCTCTCGAAACACTTCATCACGATGGGTGTGAGCGCGACGGGACGATAGTCATTGAGGCAGGAGACAGAAGACTTCTTCGGCACGGGAACAATGGTCGTTGTCTTGAGGCACGTGGGAACAACGTTGCTGCTCAGGGAGATGTTGAAGATGTCAGTGAGGACATCTGCTAGCTGTTCTGCACATTCCCTGAGCACTCTGCCAGGAATGTTGTCTGGTCCAGCAGACTTCCGTGGGTTAACTCTGCATAGAGTTTTCCTCACTTCAGCTGTGGTTAGACAGAGCACCTGGTCAGTGGGAGGAGGGATGGTCTTCCTCGCCACCACGTTGTTCTGCACCTCGAACCGGGCGTAGAAGTCGTTCAGCACATCTGGGAGGGAGGGGTCACGGTCACAAGCAGGTGATGTGGTCTTGTAATTCGTGATCGCCTGGATGCCCTGCCACATGCGCCGGGTGTCTCCACTGTCCTGGAAGTGGTTGTGGATTTTCTTCGCGTGTGCGCGCTTCGCCTCTCTGATGGCACGAGACAGTTTGGCCCTTGCTGTTTTTAAGGCCGCCTTGTCCCCTGATCTGAAGGCAGAGTCTCTTTGTTTCAGCAGCGCACGCACATTTGCAGTCATCCACGGTTTCTGGTTGGAGCGTGTAGTGATGGTCTTGGAGATGGTCACATCATCAACGCACTTGCTGATGTAGCTGGTCACTGATGATGTGTACTCCTCCAAGTTGATGGAATCGCCGTAGGTTGCAGCCTCTCTAAACATGTCCCAGTCAGTGCACTCAAAACAGTCCTGAAGAGCAGAAGTAGCTCCTTCTGGCCAGGTTTTCACCTGTTTCAGAACCGGTTTAGAGCGTCTGATGAGCGGTCTGTATGCTGGAATTAACATAACAGAGCTGTGGTCTGAGTATCCGAGATGGGGGCGGGGCTCCGCACGATACGCGCCGGGGATGTTTGTGTAAACAAGATCCAGCGTGTTCGCTCCTCTCGTTGCAAAGTCCACATGCTGATGGAGTTTAGGAAGCACAGTCTTGAGATTCGCATGGTTGAAATCTCCGGCGATAATAAACAATCCGTCGGGGTGAGCATTCTGCAGGTCGCTAATAGCACCATAGAGTTCACTCAGTGCCTCCTTAGCATTAGCACTGGGAGGAATGTACACTCCGACAATGTAAACTGTGGTGAATTCCCGTGGTAAATAAAAAGGTCTGCATCTAACAGTCACAAACTCCACTAGCGATGAGCAGTAGCGTGAAACAAGCACAGAGTTCTTACACCATTCTGTGTTGATATAAACACACACGCCACCACCGCGAGTCTTACCGCACAGAGCTGCGTTTCTGTCGGCTCGAAACACGGTTAGCCCGTCTAGCTGGATGGCGGCTTCCGGAACTCTGTCGCTGAGCCACGTCTCCGTGAAAACAAAGACGCAACAGTCTCTAAACTCTCGCCGTGTGGTTTGCTGGAGTCGGATGTAGTCCAGTTTATTGTCCAGGGAGCAAACGTTGGAAAGAAAAATGGACGGGATAGCCGGCCGGCTAGGGTTAGCATTTAGCCTAGCACGGACACCCGCCCGCTTGCCGCGCTTCCGCTTCCTCGAACAGCGCTTTCGATGTCTCCTCTCTCGGCCACCGGCATCAGGTAACACCGAGGGTTGGGGGCCTGGTCTTTGTGGCCGAGGTCGCAGCAAGCCGAGGTTGCGAAGGTTGTTGATAATATCATCATGCAGATTATTGGTTGCATGATGCCTGTACTGTAGCAGTGTCTGGTGGTCGTACACATGAACACAGCTGACTCTGGTGTCCATGTATTGTGGAAGGTCGCGCTAAATATGGTGAAAGCACCATTTTTGGATCACTGATGGCCTGGATGCCTTGCCACATGCGTCGAGGGTCAGAGTTGGAAAAATGCTCCTCTATCTTTCGCTTGTAGCAGTGCTTGGCCTCTTTGATGCCCCTTTTCAGGTTAGCTCTGGATGTGCTGTAGGCCTGATCGTCGCCTGACCTGAAGGCAGTAGTGCGTGCCTTCAACAGGAGGCGCACCTCCTTGTTCATCCATGGCTTCTGATTTGGGTATGTGATGATCTGTTTCTGAGTAGTAACACTGTCTATGGTGGTATTGATGTAATCCTGTACAGAGGAGGTGTAGCAATCGATGTCTGTGTGAATGTCACTGGTGGCCTGAGAGGTGAATGTACTCCAGTCTGTGTGTAGAAACCTTTCCTGGAGTGTGAAATCTGCCTCTGCGGGCCACACTTTGATGGTTCTCACTGATGGCTTCACCCGATTGATGAGCGGTGCATATTTGGGGATGAGGAACAAAGAAAGGTGATCTGACTGTCCCAGGTGGTGGAGGGGGGTCGCAATGTAAGCTCCAGCCATGTTTGTGTATACATGGTCTAAGGTTTTGTTCCCTCTGGTGTGACAGGAAACATGCTGGTGAAATTTGGAGAGCACTGCCTATAACTTTGAGTGATTAAAATCTCCCGCAACAATAAACGCAGCTTCCGGATGAACAGTCTGTTGTTTACAGCTGTTCTGCACGAACAGACCCGAGATAAGCAACAGAAATACCGCAAAATTGCAGATTCTGGAGAGACCCTGGGCCTCGCTATGTACTCGCGCCGCCATCTTGGTCTAATATATGATCAAGATCAGCAAAAAGAGGAAGTGGAAAAAAATCACAACTCGATGTAGACCTTACCATGCACTCCTGACCAAAAATTTTTCGGATGTGCCTCTGCACAAGATCCTTGTAAGCTCCAAAACATCATCTCTTCACTACTCAACCCCCCTGCCACACTTCACCGCTCCATCCTTACTGACTGCTAATGAATTTGCCTCCTTCTATAATGAGAAGATTAAGGAAATCTGCCAGACCTTCACTTCCTCCCCAACAATGACTACACAACACAGCCAGGAATCCCCTACTCCTTTGTTGTCAAGCTTCTTAACCTTAACATCAGATGAGATACATCCAATCTTGCAATCCCACCACCCGCCCTCTGGATCCAATCCCTTCAACTATGCTTCAGACCATCTCACAAGATCTCCTGCCCTTTATCTCCACAATCATCAACGGGTCCTTAACATCTGACTATGTGCCAACTACCTTCAAGCAAGCAAGGGTCATTCCCATCTTAAAGAAACCTGCTCTGGATCCATCAGACATCAACAACTACAGTATACAGTATTACTTCTTTCCTTTCTTTCTAAATCTCTGGAACGCACTGTTTTTAACTAACTCTTTGTCTATCTCTCACAGAACAAACTCCATAATCCAAACCAGTCTGGTTTCAAAGCAGCACATTCCACAGAGATGGCCCTTTTGGCTGTTTCTGAGAAACTACATGCTGCTCGATCAGCCAAGCTGTCATCTGTACTTATCTTCCACAGTCAATCACAAGACTCTTTTGTCTACCCTTAGGAGCCTTGGTAACTGTGGAACAGCATTGGAATGGTTTGCTTCCCACCTGAAAGGTCGCTCATACCAGGTAACATGGAGGGGATCCACATCTGCCCCGTGCAGACTCACCACTTGTGTCCCACTGGTGTCCTCGGTACTTGGTCCCCTCCTTTTCTCCCTCTATACCCACTCCATTGGTGAAGTCATATACTCACATGGGTTTTCTTACCACTGCTATGAAGATGACACTCAACTCATCTTTTCTTTCCCTCCCTCAGATACCACAGCTTCCGCTCGGATCTCGGCATGCTTGACAGACATAGCTTCATGGATGAGTGCTAATCAATTAAAACTCAACCCCAGCAAAACAGAACTGCTGGTTATCCCAGGTGATCAAGGTCATCTCCAGGTCAGGATCTCCAAATAACTCTTCATGACTCTCTGCTCTCCCCTTCAGCCACTGCTTGCAACCTTGGGGTAACTATGGACAATCAACTGTTCTTCTCTAATGTTGCTAATGTGGCTCGTTCTTGTCAATTTCTTCTCTACAACATCCGAAGGATTCAACCATTTCTGTTCACACAGGCTGCCAGGTGCTTGTTCTATCTCTTGTCACTTTGAGATTGGACTACTGCAACTCTCTGCTGGCAGGACTTCCTCTGAACGCCATTCGTCCACTGCAAATGATCCAAAACGCAGCTGCACGACTTGTGTTCAATCTGCCTAAGTTTTCCCACACCTCCCCACTGTTGCGTTCCCTTCATTGGCTTCCAATGAAAAATACTGATGCTTGCCTACAATGCCAAAAATGGACCAACACCAGTGTTGGGCAACGTTACTTTTAAAAGTAATGCATTACAATATTGAGTTACTCCCCAAAAAAGTAACTAATTACGTTACTTAGTTACTTTTTATGGA
>JAAIIK010009328.1:0-10041 GCA_014706435.1 Silurus glanis | reverse complement strand
TCCACTTCATGATTGTGTCCCACTTGTTGTTGATTCTTCACAAAAAATTACAGTTTTATATCTTTATGTTTGAAGCCTGAAATGTGGCAAAAGGTCGCAAAGTTCAAGGGGGCCGAATACTTTCGCAAGGCACTGTATATGGGGATGAGGTGATTAATTATTCATTATTAATCCTATTATCCAGTGTCACCTAGAAGACAATGGTTTTCTTTTTAAGTCTCTAGTTCCTCTTACAGTTTCCTTAAGAGGACATGAATAGGACCATGAATAGGAACCAATTCAAGACCATGAATTGGTTCATTGGTTCATTGATGGTCTACAGGAAATTAAAACGGGTCTATTTGCATTGTTAAGTTAATAGGCTCTTGGATGTACAACCCAAATTCCAAAAAAGTTTGGACACTGTGAAAAATGTAAATAAAAACAGAATGTAATAATTTGCAAATCTCACAAACCCATATTTTATTCATAATAAAACATAGAAAACATATCAAATGTTTAAACTGAGGAAATGTCAAATTGTAAGTAAAATAGGGTAATTTGGAATTTGATGGCTACAGCATGTCTTAAAAAAAATTTGCAACAGGGCAACGAAAGTCTGGAAAAGTAAAAGTCTGGACAAGTCAGTAACATGATAACATGGATAAAGTGTATTTTTCAAAGTTTCACCAACTACCAATTAAAAAAAATCTACAAAATGATGAAGTGACTTCAGGAGAACACAGAGCGGCCATTCTCCACTGATCATCGATGGATCCTCAGTTGAGATCGTCAAGAGCACCAAATTCCTAGGTGTTCACTTGGCGGATAACCTCACCTGGTCACTCAACACCAGCTCCATCACCAAAAAAGCCCAGCAGCGTCTCTACTTCCTGAGAAGGCTGAGGAAAGCTCATCTCCCTCCCCCATCCTGACCATGTTCTACAGAGGGACCATTGAGAGCATTCTGAGCAGCTGCATCACTGCCTGGTTTGGGAATTGCACCGTCTCGGATCGCAAGACCCTACAGAGGATAGTGAGGACAGCTGAGAAGATCATCGGAGTCTCTCTCCCCACTATTATGCACATTTACACCACACGCTGCATCCGCAAAGCCAACAGCATTGTGGACGACCACACACACCCGTCACACACACTTTTTACTCTCCTACCATCAGGGAAGCGATTCCGAAGCATTCAGGCCTCACATCCAGACTGTGCAACAGTTTCTTCCCCCAAGCCATCAGGCTACTCAACAAAAAACTGAACTGAAACTCCCACACACACACACACACACACACACACACACACACACACACATACACACAACTGTATGACTGATCAGATCTGTACAAACCGGACTCAACACACATCATACACTTCGCACACCCATGATTCAGTACCACTCACACTATCATTACCGCAAAATGTTTCCATGCCGTTTGTGCACATCTTCCGGGATTGCTGCTATTTGCTCATTTGCACAATATTCTGTTTACAATATTCTAATGCTACTGTTCACTTTATTTTGTTACGACAGGTTTAATGGCGGAGCTATTTTGTGTTTTGTGTATTGTCTTGCACTGTCCTGTGTTGTACTGCACTGTCTTGTGTTGTCTTTTGCACTGTTTGCACCAGGTTGCACACATGCACTTTATGTGGCAAGGATTTTTTTTGGCCCTGTGTTTTCTGTTACTGTGACTGTTGTTTTATGTTGTTGTATGTAGCATCAGGGTTCTGGAGGAACGTTGTTTCATTTCACTGTGTACTGCATCAGCTATATATGGTTGAAATGACAATAAAAGCTTCTTGACTTGACTTTTTGACTTGATGTGGTGCGTTAGGAGCTGATAGCTTTTAAGCTTTTAAAAGAACACTGGCTGGATAGAAACTTACATCAATTCTTAGGTCTGACTGATGTCTTCAACCTTAAATACAAGCCCAATTCCAAAAAAGTTGTTATGCTGTGTAAAATGTAAATAACAATATATTGCAATGATTTGCAAATCTCATAAACCCATATTTTTATACAATAGATCATAATAATTATAAGAAATATATATATAAAAAAAGATAATTTTGAATTTGATGGCTGCAACATGTATCAAAAAAGCTGGAACAGGATAATGTGTACCATAGTGTTGCATCATGTCTTCATTTAACAACAGTCCGTATACATCTGGGAACTGAGGAGACCAGCTGTTGAATTTTTGAGAGAGGAATGTTGTCCCGTGTGTGTCTGATACAGGATTTTAGCTGTCCTGGGTTTTCTTTGTTGTATTTGTTAGACTAGACTGCAAGCAGGCCATTTCAGCACCTGGACTCTTCTACTGCAAAGTCATGATTGTATTGTAATAAATGCATTACGGAGTTTAGCATTGTCTTGCTGAAATATGCAAGGCCTTTCCTGAAAAATACGTCAGTTTTCCACATTGCCTTTGTTCATTTTAAATTAGCTTTGGCCAGGACAAGATGGCGGTGCCTCTGGATCATGTTAACATATGGCTTTTTCTTTGCATGATAGAAAACCTGTATTTGACATGACAACATGATCTCACTTCTGCACTCACCCTACTCACCAGATTGGGCTCCTGCGGACTTCGACCTCTTCCCGAAGATGAAGCTCAGCTCAAAGGTCACCATTTTGACACCACTGCGGAGATCGCGTTAGGTGCTTGACACGATTCGAAAAGAAGACTTCCAGGACACATTTCAGAAGTGGCAGGAACGCTGTGAGCACTGTATTGCGGTGCAAGGGACTTATTTTGAAGGTGATAGTGTGTAAAGGTTGATAAATAATGTACTGTCTTGTAAACAGAGCTCGTCTTGAATCTTTGTAAAACCACCTCATACATGTGACAGGTCATCCCACACTGCACCACACTCCATCCATCCTTTACCATTGCTGGACTGGTCCCACCATCTCTCAGAGAACAAGGAATACATGCTTCGAGACTATTCTCTGTTCTGAAACATAGAAGGTAGAATTAACCTCCAATCTGGTCTCTATCAGTCTTCGAATGTCATGTTAAGAAGTAGCACTTTTCCCTGAACAAATCTTTACAGTCACCTTAAAATAATTTTGAATAGAAGATTTTAAACATTGAACATGATCTTACCATCCAGACCTAATGAAATGTATATTTACTACACATACAGTAAGCAAGAAGTGAAAGGTTCCATGGAATAGGGAATTCCCTGCATTATGTTACTGATTATATTTGTAGAATTCCCTATTGTTTTCATATAGAACCACCTAAAGGAAACAAAGAACCATTTCCCATCCAAAGAACCCTGGACGATATGTAACTGAACCTCATAAAGCAACAGTGAGGTCCCCACTAGCGTCCCTGCTATAAATTCTCCCATAGCCTCCACATTCCATGATCTTCATTTTACCAGATGAGAGCTTGCACAGCAATTCAACTTGGCCATAGGAGAAACATGGTATGACTTGGTGTCCAGCCAAAGCACCACCTTACTCCAGGAGCCCCTTCTACTATAGAGGCATTACTATCCCGAGAGTCTCCTTACCGATTACACAGCAAAGCAAAGCAGCTTAGCAATGACCTTCAATATATGTACTGCACTGAACCTAAGGGTTATGTCATTGGGCCACTCTTGGTGAACGGATCTGAGGTCAGATAAAGAGTAATCCCAAAGAACCCATGAGAGAAACCTTTTCTGACCTTCTCAGCTTGTTTTCTCCGTGACCCCTTGCAGGAAAAGGGTAAGGAATATCGAACGGACCTTTAGTTTGATTGCTGTAGGTCATGATAATGATTTTCATGGCACTCCCTATTGCTGTTAACTGGGTCAGCCTTGATGAGGTCTGGAGTTCCAAGTCAATTCATATAAATACTATTTACGAACACAGCCAGAATCTGAACCCTAATGTTCTGAGTATTCATCAGGCCAATGCTTTTTACGAACAAACCGCTCACGTCCGTATGAATGCGTGTTTCCACACAGGGGTCCGAACCACAGTAAACAAAATGGCCCTTATTTATTAATGTTACATAGAAACTGGTGCAAATGTAAGTGTCCAGACTGGTGTAAGGGTTAATCTGGTTTATAAAACATATATTCATATGGTTATTCGAGCACAAATAGAGATTCAGCTGCATGGAAACAAGCTCCCACCCAGTTCTGCTTGATTTCCATGTCAAATGCATGTTGCATGCCCCAATTTCTCCTTTAAAACAGCGCTCCCCAATATTATATGCACCACGAATTAGTTTCACGCAAGTTTTTTTCACAGACCGGAAGAAACAGTGTCACACGCATAACTAACCACAATAGTGTGCATATTATAGTACTTTTATACATCTTATATGATTTAATTATTAATTATTACATACATAATCAAAATGTAACACAATTTACTATAATGCAGAATCAGTGGTTGCTTCATTTAATGATGCGTAGAAAAATGAAACAAGTCAATAAAATGGAAACATGGCCTGGTATCCATCTGTGGCCTGGTGGTCGGGGAGCCCTGCTTTTAAAACAACATTTAATTTATATTAAACACACCATAGTTTAAAAGGAAATCTGTGGCAGTAGGGAGAGGGTCAAGCTCTGACTATGAATGGGTAATTAGTGAGAGGTTTCCCCTATCTGTGTTAAAGAACAAAGTATATATACAGTCTGTTTATGCTGCAGTGAGTAGAACTACAACAAATGTTGTGTGTGTGGTTGTTGTTTTGTTTTTATTTAAGTGCAAGTAGGGACTCTGACCAGAACAAAACACAGACAAGAAGGAGCTCTGGGACAAATGGCAGCCATCTTCTCCACCGTCAACAAATCTGTGTGTGAGTGGGAGGATGACAGCGTCCAACCACCCCTGGTTACCAAAACATTCTCTAACCTCTAACCTGCCAGATTTACCTCAGAAAAACCTTCTGACAAAAGGCTTGACTGTAAATAAATATGGTTTAACGTAAACTTAAACACTGAAACACTGTAAGTAAATTTTATGTAAGTAAAATCGCCATAGGTTCATAGAGCCCTGTGCGGGACTGTTTTCTTAATCTCTCTCGCTGAATTTCTGACCATTACCCCCCACCCCTGCGATTTTTGTGTCCACTTTATGTCACAGTCATAACGATTGTGTAAAAATGTACGCAAACGTTAGGGCTACGATTAACTGACAGAATAATAACAGACATTAACCATTAAACTGATAGTAAAATAAAGCAATGTTAAAGTAAAGCACCACACACGAGAAACACCTTGGGATTTTTATTAGTCTTAGAAATCAATCAATGAACAACAATCAAACAAAACATTACACCTAGCGGGATCTGCAGGATGTTGATACTCTCGCTATATTTGTTTGACCGCCCTCTCCCGCCCTCGGCAAAGGTAAAACCTCTTCCGCAAGATTTGCGTTGGGTCCCGCGGGTTTCCAATCCCAAAGCAGCCCTCTAATGAGTTCATCAAATGATCCGATCTGATACTTGTGGACCAGATTGACACTAAATCAGAAGGAACTCTCTTTCAGATTATTCAGTTTTACGATCCAGCTTTCATAGCATTTACATTTATGGCATTTGGCAGACGCCATTTTCCAGGACGACTTACAACCGAGCAGTTGAGGGTTAAGAGCCTTACTCAAGGGCCAAGCAGTGGCAGCTTGGCGGTGCTGGGATTTAAACTCATGACCTATGACAGCATCATTGTGTAGCTCACACATGGCATCCTCATCCTCAAGTTCTTATGCCCGACTGCTTGACTATCCTCATTGCCAGAATGGTTTTCTGGGTCTTCTGTACAGACTGTACTATATATTGGCATTATGAGCCACAAATGCACCATGATGAGCATCAGGTGGCTGATGACAGAGGTGAGATTTTTTAATCTCCTGTGGATTTTAGGATTTGATGCCCATGCCCTACTGCTTGCACCAGTATGTTGTCATTGGAAAGCAATCCAAGATTTTTTTTTTCCTGCCATATATACCATCTGTTGATGTACAGTAGGTTAACGTCAGTCCCCATTAGCTGCTCATGTATAGTAAATGGGTTATATACAGTATCCTTGCTATGGGGGACCGAAGGCTGTATCCAGTACCCAGTTCATTATGGTGTGCATTAAACCTTCTTCAAATGTCTTCACCCTGAAAATTAAACACGGTTTCCAACCACTATGTTTTGCGGATGGTTCCACAGTCCAAGGGTTTGACACAGAAACTTCCACTCAGGAAGGATCTTATGTCCCATGGTGTGCATATCCAGATCACTTTCACATGAGATTGGTCACAGGTGAGGGACTGCGAACCTAGTGTTATAACAGCGTTTCCTGAGAAGTGTGTGCACTTAACCTAAGCTACTAAGCCATGCTGAGTTCCCATGGGACTTCATTTCCCTCAGAACCTGTTCAATTCAAGCAGTTATCCATCCATGATCCACCCATCCGTCCATGAAAGTCTTTTAGGGCTACCATTTCTGCACTCTCGGGGCGAGCAACATCAGCGAGAGCGCCACTCATATTTTCTTCAGGAAATGTAAATTCTTGTTTTTACACTATGTTGACAAAAGTATTGCCACACCTGACTTTTCCAACCATATGTGGTTCTTCTCCATACTGTTGCCACAAAGTTAGAGGCGCACATTTGTCTTTTGTCTTTGGAGGAATTTGCATGGAATTTTCCTCTTCACTTGAATTAGGAGACCCAAACCTGTTCCAACATGACAATGCCCCTGTGCACAAAGCCAGCTCCTTAAAGATCTGCTATAGTGGAGGATCTTCTGATATATAGCGCTTGTAGCTGAGAGAGCACAAATCTCCACAAAATCTAGGGGAACATCTTCCCAGAAGAGTGAAGGTTAATTATAACAGCAAAATCGGGACTAAATGTGGAATTTGATGTAAAAAAAAAAAAAGAAAAAACAATAACAAAAACATACCACTCTTATGCTCAGGTGTCCACAAACATTTATCCATAGTGTATAATATAATAAAATAACTAATTTAACTGATTGCATTTAGAATTTTATATAAATTTAAAAGAGCATGTTTTAAAACTGCTTATTATTATTGTCTTGAAGCAGAAAATAGTCAAGTCAAGTCAAGTCAAGTTTATTTCTATAGCGCTTTTCACAACAGACATTGTCTCAAAGCAGCTTTACAGAAATCAACAGTCAAGGTGAATGGTGTGTATTTATCCCTGATGAGCAGCCATGGCGACTGTGGCAAGGAAAAACTCCCTTAGATGTAATGAGGAAGAAACCTTGAGAGGAACTAGACTCAAAAGGGGAACCCATCCTCATTTGGGTGACATCAAGAGTGTGATCATAAATCGTTCAACAATACAGAACACTGGAGAGTGAGAACTAACATGAGTACTGGAGTATAAGATTATAAGTAAATGTTCTTTCTACAGTCTTTGGTATAAAAGTAGGAGCTACTGAGCTCAACATTTGTGATCATCACAGATCCAGCATCAGCTTCTCCATGCCAGAGCCTTTAAACACTCCAGGAGGTCCAATGCCACACATGTAGTGGGATCCAATTGGCACTCGTACGTCTGTAGATGGTTCGGGATGTTTGCGAGTTCGGCATCTACTTCTCCATGATCATCCATAGGTCCATAATCTTCACGAGGTGGGACGTGACTGGAGCTGGCCAAACCTCAGGAAGCCTCGGGATGGGGAGAGAAAGAGAAGCAGTGGAGAGCAATTAGCATAGCTGCTGTTCATGATATTAACAGCACAAGTTGATAATGTGCATGTGATCAGATGTTCTGGAGCACAAGGTTATGATGTGAGACGTGTTATATGTAGGCTTTGCTAAAAAGATATGTTTTTAATCTGCACTTAAACTGGGAGAGTGTGTCTGAGCCACGAACACTGTCAGGAAGACTATTCCAGAGTTTAGGAGCTAAATGTGAGAATGATCTACCGCCTTTAGTGGACTTTGCTATTCTAGGAACTACTAGAAGTCCAGTGTTTTGAGATCTCAGGGAGCGTGACGGATTGTAGCGTGTTAAAAGACTGGAGAGATACATGGAGATAAACCATTTAGTGCTTTATAAGTAAGAAGCAGTAGTTTGAAGTCTATTCGAATCTTAACAGGAAGCCAGTGCAGGGACGATAAGATTGGGGTTATATGATCGTATTTTCTTGAACTTGTAAGAACTCTTGCTGCCGCATTCTGAACTAACTGAAGCTTGTTTATTAATGATGCAGGACATCCACCTAGTAATGCATTACAATAGTCTATTCTGGAGGTCATGAACGCATGGACGAGCTTCTCTGCATCGGATATAGACAACATATTTCTTAGCTTAGAAATATTACTAAGGTGAAAGAAGGCTGTTTTTGTAACTTGGTTGATATGATTTTTAAAAGATAAGTTGCTGTCTAAAATAACTCCCAGGTCTTTTACTGTTGAACTAGTGGTTACAGAACATCCGTCTAAATGCAGGTTGAGATGCTGGAGCTTTTGTGTACTGGTTTTTGGGCCGATGAGCAAAATCTCCGTCTTATCAGAATTTAATAGCAGAAAGTTATGGGTCATCCAATCTCTTATTTCCTTAACACACTCAGTTATCCGAGTTAATTGACCTGTATCGCCTGGTTTAGATGAGATATATAGCTGGGTATCATCAGCATAACAATGGAAGCTAATTCCATGCCTTCTAATAATAATATTTCCTAACGGAAGCATGTATATTGTGAAAAGCAGGGGTCCTAGAACTGACCCTTGTGGCACGCCATAATTTAGTAGCATTAGCCTGGATAGCTCTCCATTTAAATCTACGAAATGGTAACGATTGGACAGGTAGGATTTAAACCAGCTTAATGCCTGTCCCTGAATGCCGATGTAATTCTGTAGGCGATCGAGGAGGAGATCATGATCTATAGTGTCGAACGCAGCACTAAGATCTAGTAAAACTAAAATACAACAGACAAGGAAATTTCTATCAAGTACAACATTCGAAAGTCAAAATGTGATGGTTTCATCTCAAGGTTTCTTCTTCATCAAGTCTCAGGGAGTTTTTTCCTGACCACTGTCACCACTGATTCGATCATCAGGGATAAATGTATTCATTTAAAATTTATATTTTCTAATATTTCTGTAAAACTGCTTTGTGACAACCTTTGTCATTATACAGAACATCCCATTCCACATTTAGTCCCAATTTGCAGTAATCTAAACCTCCACTCTTCTGGAAAGATGTTCCACTATATTTCAGTGGAGATTTGTGCTCATTTAGATACAAGGATGTTATTAAATTCAGGTGCTGCTGTAGGTGAGAAGGTGAGGAGACCTGGGATGCAGTCAGTGTCCACATTCATCCCAAAGGTGTTTAATAGGTTTGGAGCTCTACAGCAGGAGATCTTTCACTCCAACCATTGGATAGAATATCTTCATGGAGCTGGCTTTGTGCACAGGGGCATTGTCATGCTGGAACAGGTTCGTTTCTCCTAGTTCAAGCGAAGGGAAAATTGCGTCCAAATACACCCTATACAAAATGTGTTCATCCAATACTGAGGTAACAGTTTGGGGAAAAAAACAAATATGGCTGGAAAAGTCGTGTGTCCTAATACTTTTGTCCAGATAGTGGATATATATTCTCAGTCACTACTTGTTTTCAGGTGATTAGGTCAGAAATTAAGAGCACAGTGTAGATAGAATAAAACCTGAAAGAAAGAATTGCTGCTTTTCTGGGACATAATTGAATCAATCGCTGCCGTTTTTTGCGTTAAATGAGAGCTGATTATAGGCTGTGTGTGTTTTCATTCATCTCACTGATGAAACACAAACCAGGGCTGTTGCGTTTCATTCAGACGACCCCCACACCAAACACACACACACACACACACACACACACACACACACATACACACATACAAAAGAGTTTTTCATGCTAATTAACCTGACAGTGAAGACGGTTTTAGCCCGGAAACGTAAAATAAAGGGTTCATTAAAGGTGATGGATGTTTAGCGAGGATTTGTGAAGCAGTCCAGGTGCAGAGAAAGAAAAAAAAAGAGAAAGAGAGAGCGTGAGAGAGAGAGAGAGAGAGAGAGAGAGAGAGAGAGAGAGAGAGAGAG
>JAAIIK010009289.1:0-17168 GCA_014706435.1 Silurus glanis | reverse complement strand
AATAATGTTATTATATACAGAATAATTGTCCAGAATGATGTAGAATGAACGAAATGTACTGAATGATTACTGTAGTAGAAAGTATCAGTGAGTCATCAGTGTCCTAGTGTGGGGTTCAGAAGGGTGATGGTAGATGACAGGGTCGTGACCATGAGTCGGAAGTGGAAGTAACTCTATCATATTTATTGAGTGAAATACACACACAAACACAAGTTGTGTAGAGTTATGAACCGTGAAGCGTGATGAGTCCTGAACGCGGGTATAATCCTTTGAGAAAGTATATTCCAGGGAACAGGTACAATCCACGGAACAGAAGTAGGAGTAGGAACCAGCTGGGAATGCTGGCAGTCTGGAACTAGGTCAGTCACCGTAGCCATTGAGTAGGTCCGACACTAGTGATGTTGGAAAGGGGGCTTATATAGGGAAAGCAGTAACGAGAGACAGGTGTCCGTAGTTAATCAAAGCCGGGAGTGGCAGACATAGCCAAGTCAAGTCAGGTTTATTTCTATAGCACTTTTCACAACAAACATTGTCTCAAAGCAGCTTTACAGAAATCAACAGTCAAGGTGAATGGTGTGCATTTATCCCTGATGAGCAGCCATGGTGACTGTGGCAGGGAAAAACTCCCTTAAATGTAATGAGGAAGAAACCTTGAGAGGAACCAGACTCAAAAGGGGAACCTCATCCTCATTTGGGTGACATCAAGAGTTTGATCATAAATCTTTCAACAATACAGAACACTGGAGAGTGAGAACTAACATGAGCACTGGAGTGTGTGATTATAAGTACCATATTTTCCGGACTATAAGCCGCTACTTTTTTCCCCACGCTTTGAACCTCACGGCTTAAACAATGAAGCGGCTAATTTATGGATTTTTCCGGGGTTATTCCCGGTTTCACAAACTTCAAGCCAAAAAACGGAACCCCATAACATTAGACCAATGAAATTGCCGAACGGGTTCAGGTGAACCAATGAAATTCTTTATATTAAATCAGATGCGCTCCCACTGAATCGGGCCGCACCACATCATAAATATGGATGAGGTTCCTCTGACGTTTGACCTGCCACTCACTCGGACTGTCTACAGGAAATGCAAATCATTCGTCACGCTGAAAACAACCGGGCATGAAAAAACGCACTTCACCTGTGTTCTGAGCTGCACGGCATCGGGAGAAAAGATTCACCGATGGTGATTTTTAAACGCACGACGATGCCAAAAGAAAAACTCTCAAGAGAAATTGTTGTGAAAGGAAGGAGGAAGACAGTGAACTATGACTTTCTTGGTAGGCTACTGTTTAGATACAAGCCATGTAACAGACACTGTCTTTCGTTAAAGCCTGTGTAAAGTTCATTAGTTTCAGTGCAGACACCTGCGGCTTATAGACAGGTGTGGTGTATTTATGTTCAAAATAAAAATATTTGTAAAATTCAGTGGGTGCGGCTTATATTTGGGTGCGTTTAATAGTCCGGAAATTGTGGTAATGTTCTTTCTACAGTCTTATACAGTCATTATGGTTATAAAACTAGGAGCTACTGAGCTCAACATTTGTGATTATCACAGATCCAACACCAGCTTCTCCATGCCAGAGCCTTTAAACACTCCAGGAGGTCCAGTGTCAAAACTCCACACATGTAGTGGGATCCAATTTTCATTGGTACCTCTCTAGATGGTTCGGGATGTTTGCGAATTCGGCATCTACTTCTTCAAAGGACCATAATCTTCATGAGGTGGGACGTAACTGGAGCTGGCCAAACCTCATGATGCCTCGGGATGGGGAGAGAAAGAGAAGCAGTGGAGAGAAATTAGCGTAGCTGCTGTTCATGATATTAACAGCACAAGTTGATAATGTGCATGTGATCAGATGTTCTGGAGCACAAGGTTATGATGTGAGACGTATGTTATGTGTAGGCTTTGCTAAAAAGATAAGTTTTTAATCTGCACTTAAACTGGGAGAGTGTGTCTGAGCCCCGAACACTGTCAGGAAGACTATTCCAAAGTTTAGGAGTTACCACCTTTAGTGGACTTTGCTATTCTAGGAACTACTAGAAGTCCAGAATTCTGAGATCTCAGGGAGCGTGACGGATTGTAGCATGTTAGAAGACTGGATAGATACATGGAGATAAACCATTTAGTGCGTTATAAGTAAGAAGCAGTAGTTTGAATTCTATTCGAAACTTAACAGGAAGCCAATGTAGGGACGATAAGATTGGGGTTATGTGATCATATTTTCTTGACCTTGTAAGAACTCTTGCTGCCGCATTCTGAACTAACTGAAGCTTGTTTATTAATGATGCAGGACATCCACCTAGTAATGCATTACAGTAGTCTATTCTGGAGGTCATGAACGCATGGACGAGCTTCTCTGCATCAGATATAGATAACATTTTTCTTAACTTAGAAATATTTCTAAGGTGAAAGAAGGCTGTTTTTGTAACTTGGTTAATATGATTTTTAAAAGATAAGTTGCTGTCTAAAATAACTCCCAGTTCTTTTACCGTTGAACTAGTGGTTACAGAACATCCGTCTAAATGCAGGTTGAGATGCTGGAGCTTCTGTATACTAGTTTTTGGGCCAATGAGCAAAATCTCTGTCTTATCAGAATTTAAAAGTAGAAAGTTATGGGTCATCCAATCTCATTTCTTTAACACACTTATCCGAGCTAATTGAGCTATATCACCTGGTTTTGATGAGATATATAGCTGGGTATCATCAGCATAACAGTGGAAGCTAATTTCATGCCTTGTAATATTATTTCCTAAGGGAAGCATGTACAGTGGGTACGGAAAGTATTCAGACCCCCTTAAATTTTTCACTCTTTGTTATATTGCAGCCATTTGCTAAAATCATTTAAGTTCATTTCTTTTCCTCATGAATGTACACATAGCACCCCATACTGACAGAAAAACACAGAATTGTTGACATTGTTGCAGATTTATTAAAAAAGAAAAACTGAAATATCACATGGTCCTAAGTATTCAGACCCTTTGCTCAGTATTTAGTAGAAGCACCCTTTTGCTCTAATACAGCCATGAGTCTTTTTGGGAAAGATGCAACAAGTTTTTCACAACTGGATTTGGGGATCCTCTGCCATTCCTCCTTGTAGATCCTCTCCAGTTCTGTCAGGTTGGATAGTAAACGTTGGTGGACAGCCATTTTTAGGTCTCTCCAGAGATGCTCAATTAGGTTTAAGTCAGGGCTCTGGCTGGGCCATTCAAGAACAGTCACGGAGGTGTTGTGAAGCCACTCCTTCATTATTTTAGCTGTGTGCTTAGGGTCATTGTCTTGTTGGAAGGTGAACCTTCGGCCCAGTCTGAGGTCCAGAGCACTCTGGAGAAGGTTTTCGTCCAGGATATCCCTGTACTTGGCCGCATTCATCTTTCCCTCGATTGCAATCAGTCGTCGTGTGCCTGCAGCTGAAATACACCCCCACAGCATGATGCTGCCACCACCATGCTTCACTGTTGGGACTGTATTGGACAGGTGATGAGCAGTGCCTGGTTTTCTCCACACATACCGCTTAGAATTAAAGCCAAAAAGTTCTATTTTGGTCTCATCAGACCAGAGAATCTTATTTCTCTGTTTTTTAGCAAACTCCATGCGGGCTTTCATGTGTCTTGCACTGAGGAGAGGCTTCCGTCGGGCCACTCTGCCATAAAGCCCCGACTGGTGGAGGGCTGCAGTGATGGTTGACTTTCTACAACTTTCTCCCATCTCCCGACTGCATCTCTGGAGCTCAGCCACAGTGATCTTTGGGTTCTTCTTTACCTCTCTCACCAAGGCTCTTCTCCCCCGATAGCTCAGTTTGGCCGGACGGCCAGCTCTAGGAAGGGTTCTGGTCGTCCCAAACGTCTTCCATTTAAGGATTATGGAGGCCACTGTGCTCTTAGGAACCTTAGGTGCAGCAGAAATTTTTTTGTAACCTTGGCCAGATCTGTGCCTTGCCACAATTCTGTCTCTGAGCTCTTCAGGCAGTTCCTTTGTCCTCATGATTCTCATTTGCTCTGACATGCATTGTGATCTGTAAGGTCTTATATAGACCGGTGTGTGGCTTTCCTAATCAAGTCCAATCAGTTTAATCAAACACAGCTGGACTCAAATGAAGGTGTAGAACCATCTCAAGGATGATAAGAAGAAATGTATAGCACCTGAGTTAAATATACGAGTGTCACAGTAAAGGGTCTGAATACTTAGGACCATGTGATATTTCAGTTTTTCTTTTTTAATAAATCTGCAACAATGTCAACAATTCTGTGTTTTTCTGTCAATATGGGGTGCTATGTGTACATTAATGAGGAAAAGAAATGAACTTAAATGATTTTAGCAAATGGCTGCAATATAACAAAGAGTGAAAAATTTAAGGGGGTCTGAATACTTTCCGTACCCACTGTATATTGTGAAAAGCAGGGGTCCTAGAACTGAACCTTGTGGCATGCCATAATTTACTACCATTAACCTGGATAGCTCTCCATTTAAGTCGACGAAATGGTAACGATTGGACAGGTAGGATTTATACCAGCTTAATGCCTGTCCCTGAATGCCAATATAATTTTGTAATCGATCTAGGAGGAGATCATGATCTATAGTGTCGAACGCAGCACTAAGATCTAGTAAAACTAACAGCGAGATGAAGCCTTGGTCTGAAGCTAAAAACAGGTCATTAGTGATTTTAACTAGGGCAGTTTCTGTGCTATGATGGGGCCTAAAACCTGACTGAAACTCTTCAAAGATATTGTTCTCTTGCAAGTGGGAACAGAACTGGGCAGCGACAATCTTTTCTAAAATCTTAGACATAAATGGGAGATTTGAAATTGGTATGTAATTTTATAGCATGTTAGGATCCAAATTAGGTTTTTTAATGAGGGGCTTAATAACTGCTAGCTTGAGGGATTTAGGGACGTGACCTAACGATAGTGAGGAGTTAATAATATTGAGAAGAGGCTCACCAGCTGTATGTAACACTTCCTTCAATAGATTAGTTGGAATGGGATCTAACTGACATGTTGTTGATTTGGTAATATCATACAGCTCTTCCTGTCCTGTACATGTAAAACAGTGTAGTTGTGGAGTTGTAGGTAAGATTGTGTCAGGAGATGCTGTCAGAGAAAACAATTGTTTTTCTAATGCTATCAATTTTTTCAGTGAAGAAATTCATAAAGTCCTCACTACTAAACTGTGATGGAACACATTTTTCAGATCCCTGATTTGTAGTTAGTTTAGCTACTGTACTGAAAAGGAACCTGGGATTGTTTTTGTTATTTTCTATGAGTTTGCTCAGGTGTTCAGCTCTAGCAGGTTTTAGCGCCTGTCTGTAGCTGAGCATACTGTCTTTATACGCAATTCTAAATACCTCCAATTTAGTTTTCCTCCATTTTCTCTCCAGATTACGGGCTGTTCTCTTGAGGGCATGCGTATGACTATTATACCAAGGTGCAGGTGCTTGTTCTCTAACCTTTTTTTAACCGGACGGGGGCAACGGTGTCTAATGTGCTAGTGAGGATAAGGTCTATGTTGTTTCATCAAGATTATTAGCAGTTATGGGTTTAGTGAGAAACTGAGATAAATCAGGCAGGTTATTTATGAATCTGTCCTTAGTGGTCAGAACAATAGTCCTACCAGGTCGATAACGTGGTAAAACACGGCTAATCAGCTCTACCGGTAGTGTGTACAGTATAAGATAATGGTCTGTTATGTCATCACTCTGGGGGGTAAAATATCTATATCAGTGACGTCTGCTCCGTGGGATATTATTAAGTCTAGTTTGTGGTTAAAACGGTGAGTTGGTCTGGTGACGTTTTGTTTAACCCCAAAAGAGTTTAATAAGTCGACAAATGATAATCCTAGGGCATCGTTTACATCATCTACATGAATATTAAAATCTCCTACAAGCAGCACTTTATCAAAATTGATCAAGAGGTCTGAGAGAAAACAAGCAAACTCTTGAAGAAAATCAGCGTAGGGCCCTGGGGGTCTGTACACGGTGACCAGAGCGAAAAACAGTGTGGGTTTTCTATGTATAATAATAATAATAATAATGATATTAATAATAATAATAATAAGTTTAATTTATATAGCACCTTTCCCAAGCTCAAGGACGCTTTACAAGGTACAATATGTATGTCTGAAAGTACAACTTTAAGAACGAGCACTTCAAATGATTTAAAACTGAATCCTAATCTCTGACTGCACTATAAATGGTTGCTACACCCCCCACCCTCCACGACCAGTCTGACGGGGCTCATGCTTATAAACATATCCTGACGGTGTAGACTCGTTTAGACCCATATAATCACCTGGTTTAATCCAGGTCTCAGTGAGACAGAGTGCATCGAGATTATTCTCTGTGATCATCTCATTTACAATCAGTGCTTTGGGTGCAAGTGATCTAATGTTTAAAAGACCAAATTTAAGAAGTTTTTGTGTTTGTTTATCTGGTATTTTTCAGTTTTAACTGTCATAAGATTATTTCTGGATCTTGTGTATTTAATTCTTGGTTTTGCTACACGGGGAATAGATATGGTTTCTATAAGATGGACTGTGTGCTCACTTGTAACTATTTGGTCTGTTGTATGCGTGTTCTCATAGTTGAAAATTTCCTGATGTCTTACCAGTCAGATGATGTGAAGTATCCTAGAGATGTTATCTGATAGCACTGCTGCTCCAACTCTGCTGGGGTGCAGGCCATCAGGGCGGAAGATCTTAGGACGCTCCCAGAAACAGTTCCAGTTATTAATAAAGAGAAGTTTGTGCTCTCGACACCATGACTGTAACCATTCATTTAGTGCAAAGAGTCTACTAAACTTCTCAGCCCCTCGCTGGTAAGTGGGCAGAGGTCCTGACACTATGATCCTCGTTGTGGGTGATGTGCTGCGTACCGTCTCCACCAGGATCCTGAGATCCCTCTTTAAGATCTCTGTTTGCCTCAGCCTGGTGTCGTTCGCTCCAGCATGAAGAACAACCGCTCCGAAGTTCTCGTTCAGGATCACGGGTACCTGCGCAACAACATCGAGAACACGAGCACCAGGAAAACAGCGAGTGTGCACCTTACCTTTAGCTCCGGTAGCGCGGACATGCCGGACGATGAAATCTCCAAGAATCACAGTATCGCGTTCTGTCTCGCGGAGAGGGGCGAAGCGGTTCTCGGTCGAGATCTTGAAGGCCGGTGGTGGTGGTGGTGGTGGTGGAGACGTTCTCGACCGCGGCTTGGCTCGCGGCTTCCGCTGCTGCAGCATCCAGGGTCCGTGGTGCACCGGTGCCGGAGTGAACGATACCTGGGCGGGCCGCGTTGTAGGTGCGCTGGGCCTGGGCAGAGAAGCACCCGGAGTTGATGTGCTGGGAGCGTTAGGTTCAACCCGGGAATTTACCTGGGACGAGTGCGCGTCCGCCCGGGATGTTTCCAGCGCCGCTTTCCGCTCTCGCAGCTGGGCATGCTTTACATGCAGCTCGCGAATCTGTTTCTCCAAAGCCTCCATCTCCAACTCCGCCGTTTGCAACTCGAACGAGTCCTCACCTGCGCTCAAAGGCAGACACACAGCCAGCATAGTGATAATAATAGCAGATAGAGTTAAGACACAGAGATATGATAAAGTGAGAGGCAATGAATATAGTCAACACTAGTGATAGTAGAGTTAACTAACTACAGGCACAAGACAGGAAGACAAAAACAATTTAGGATTTGTTAGATTTTTATCATGCCCAAACAAAACTTAATTCTTGGAGATGTTTTCCATACGACCTGCGATGCCCATAGTGCCTTTCTGATCAGGGAAGAATCACACAGCACACAGCAAATGCTTCCTCTTCAGTTTATTAAAGGCAGCAGACACGTATATATACACACAGAGAAAAGAAACCTGACCTAAAGTTGTTTTCCTGTTTAGACAAGAGGATATACTAGCCGGAGATGTGTGAGCCCAGATAAGACTCCCTGTTTACCTTACAGACTAACATCGTAAAATATTCTATAGACACTGAACAGACAAGGGAATGTGTGTGAAACAGTGTGAAAACCCTCTTAACACTAACAATGGCCACTTTAAATCATTTATGATTTAGCATCACACACCAAAACATAGGATGTTCATCCTGGGAACAGAACCGGTGACATAAACTGCAAATGAAAAGATAAAGAAAAACAAAAACATACAGATTCCATTTCATTCTTTCCCAACATGCAAATAATCCTTCATCATCACCACTCCAATCGAGGCCTTTATGGCCTGTCTTACCATCGTCATCAAACATGGCAACATACATAGTACAATTACAACAATCAATAAAAGAATCATTCCTAAAACAAAATAGTGTTCAACACTTGTAAACAAACTCTTAATCTTCTCAAAAAAACTTTGTTCAGCAGTTGTTTCACGTTCTCCAAGACGTCGAGAGGCTTCAGTGATGTTTTTCAGTGCTTGTTCGATAATATGACCATCAGCATCATTATCGGGTATATAGGTACAACAGGTAGAACCTACAACAGCACATACTCCACCTTGTATAGCAGTGAGTTGATCTAAAACCAAGCGATTTTGAAGGGCAGTTAATCTCAAACCTAGAAGTTCCACTCTAATTCCTTGCATCATAGCTGTGGTGGCGTTCATGAAAGAGATTAACTCATACCGGGTTACCTCAACTTCTATCATCAGATTAACCACACCAACAGATGGAAAAACAGATTAAAAAAATTTTCTGCACTTTTCCAAAGACGATGTTCCTTAAGGACAGGATTATCTCTAGATATTGAACTAAATGTTGATCTTTCTTCTAAACTCCTTTTAGGCCTTCTATGACTTGTAATAGGCCTTACAATTAAGGCAGCATTTTGTAGCTGAATCAGTGCACACACTCCAGACCAGTCGCTTGGGAGAGCTGTATACACCGTATATCCGCATATCCAATACCAATCTTTAACAGCCAGTGTTCCCTGTGAACCTGGTATGCGCTCAAACGTACAGTTACTCTGGCAATTAGCCAATATCCTGGCAAAGGTTATATGTCCTGCCAGAGCCTGCCTTTCATTTTGTTGGACAGATATACATACACGGCAGTCCCTATTAGAATAATTAAGGGGTTGAATTTCTGTAGTATTGCAGTAAACTGACGGAATGGTTCCTAAAACTTTACTTCCTCTACTTCGGGAAACACAAGAAAGATGCTTAGGTATTTGGAGTACAATGCCTAGACTAACAGGTGGCACAGAATTAAAACTAAGAGTTACATTAATCTGGCTATAGTTTATTGAACAAGTAAGACAGAGACTAGTGGAATTAGAAGCACCTTGGAGCACTTTACATGGACACTGCCAGACAGAGTCAGGACTGCTCATTGAAGACACACACTTCGATTCATCAGTGGAACTAGGTCCGATAGCAACAACTGGAAGCTAATGTGTGCTGTGAGGGATAAGTGTACATACATAACAATCTCCCATCCCACCCACAGATTTAGCAGTGTGATTAGCTAGTCTCCACCACATGTTGGTTGCATATGCATGAGGTGGATCCGGATGCTCTAGCCAAGTCTCTTCTCCTTGCAGACGTGGGGCTCCCTGAATAAAGTATTCAAAGGGGTTAAACAACATTAGGAGTGTAATTACAACTATGCACATATTGTTATAGAATTTAGACCTAGAGCGGGTATGAGGGTAAGCTAAACAAAACAGTCAAGTGAGTCAGATCTTCACCCTGGAGGTGGCCCCCTTTCTACTATAAAGAAAGGATCTTTCCGTGGGCTCTCAACTGTTTCAGCGGTGAATACTCACTTAGGTAGGCTTTTTAGGCCAACAGACCAATTAGTGCACAGATTAAGTGGGTGCTGTTTTGATCCTGCTTGCGTGTATCCACTGTGGCTGATAATCAGTCAGAACTCCAGTTCTGGTTACAGCTAGAACATTCGCTGGACCCAGATACTTCGGCTCACCGACCTTGGTAGGCTTCAGACTTCGTATCAAGACCTGCTGATTAGGCACAAAAGGGTGTGTTGGCTTATCTGTGGGCAGAGGAAGAGTTAGTGAAACATCAGCACTGATAGAATTCAATCTCTCAACCAGGGCAGAAACGTAGTCGTCCACCATCACTTCCAGGTTACCTAAGGAAGAAATGCCAGTACGTCCCCTGACCCATGGGGTCGGGAAAGGCCGGCCCATTAGAATTTCAAAAGGTTAGTTTAGTAGTTGAAGATGGAGTCATTTTCATTTCTGTGAGTACTGCCGGGAGAACAACAGTCCAATTTCGGCCTGTTTCAATGCAGGCTTTAGTAATACGCTCCTTAATGGTTCTGTTTGTTCTCTCTACCACTCCAGCTGACTGTGGGTGAAAGGGAATATTAAAATGCCAGTCAATTGCTAAGCTTTTAGCCAAAAGTTGTGTTACCGTCGAAGCAAAAGGTGTGCCGTTATCACTTTCAATCACACTAGGAATACCAAACCTAGAGATGATCTCTTTTGTTAATATTTTGACAACCGTTTTCGCATTCTCTGTCACACATGCAAATGCTTCTGGCCACTTACTGAATCTGTCAACTATAACCAACAGGTATCTCAAATTTCCTACTGGTGGCATATGTGTAAAATCTATCTGTAGGTGTCAGGAAAAGTAAGCGCAGTATGTTGTACAGGTCGATGTACGTTAGTTTTGGCACAAGTCAAACATGAATCTAACACTAGCTTGGTTGTTTTAGCTACATCAACAATACAGTGTAATGCATTTATAGCCCGTATGACTTTAGCTATGCTAATGTGTGACATCCCATGGTAATGCTTCACCAACACTATTAAAGCTAGTTTAGGCAGAGCAATTTTACCATCTACATCTCTAATGATACCAGCAGAATCTGATTTACATTGTTTGGAAGCTCAATACTTGATGTCCTCCTCAGTAGGCTGACTCTGAAGTATTTTTAGGTCAATGTCTGGTATATTGGAGATATGTGACATCATCGAGATCTCAGGATTTGTATGTACTGTGTCCAAATCTACTGGTTGTTTTGCTGCTTCCTTAGCTACTTTATCCGCTAACGTGTTTCCCTGAATTTCCTCTGAATCACCTACGGCATGTCCTTTAATCTTCACTATGGCCACTTTGGCAGGGAGTTGAACAGCTTTTAAAAGGTCGCCTATGAGATTAAAATGTGCTATGGGCTTTCCATCAGCTGTTTTAAAGTCTCTTTGCTTCCATGTTTCGGCAAAATCATGCACAACACCATAAGCATACTTAGAATTAGTGTATATAGTCACTACTTTACCTTCAGACAACTGACATGCTCTTGTAAGTGCGACCAACTCTGCAGCTTGTGCTGATGTGTATGGTAATGATTTAGCTTCAACTATTACATCAGGTAATCTTACAACCGCATATCCACATAAATACACACCATCAGAGGGTTTTGAACATGAACCATCTACATATAAGCAATCCCCCTCTTCCAGGGCCGTATCTAAAAGATCGGGCCTACAAGAGGTCTCCTGTTCAATGTGTTCAAGGCAATCATGTGCGTCGTCAAAACCATCTACGTCAATATCGTCTAGCAGATCACGCAGAGCTACTACAGCTGAATGCGGCTGAGAAGAAGGCTTAATAGTTAAGTTTTCCGTTGCCAAGAGTGTGGTTTCATAACCAGATCTACGTTGCGCTGTCATATGTTGTGTGTTGAGGTTGTGTAAAATAGCTGTTACCTGATGTGAGGTGTACAGTATCAAAGGATGTGACAGCACCGTTTTCTCAGCATCCCGGACCATCAGAGCCGCAGCAGCCACTGCACGCAAGCACGAAGGCAACCCTTGTGCTATATTGTCTAAAGATTTGGAAAGATACGCAACAGGGCGATATCTGTCACCGTGTTCCTGGGCTAGGATCCCCGCAGCGGTACCACCACGTTTGTGCACATAAAGGTGAAAAGGCTTAGCATAATTCGGAAGACCTTGAGCTGGGGCAGACTGTATAGCCTTCTTGAGGGCAGCAAAACTGTCAGTCATTTCATGAGTCCACAGAATGAGATGTGATGGAGGAGCTTTGTGATCAATAGCACTACGCAAAACTTTATCATGCTGGAGCAATGCCAACATTCTTCTCTTTCGACAATGTATATTGTTTAACAAAAATAGGATGGTGTGTTTTCATGAGTGCATGATACGGTTTTACCTGGATTAAACCTGCCTCATCTTTGTGAGAGGCCCATAATTTATGGTTAACTTCACCTAAATTTGGTTCATCAGGCAGGACCTCTGTACTACCCTGGAAGAAATCTTCCGGATGTGGCTGTGGCTCGGTTGAGAGCATGAGGACAGAAGGTAAAGACAGTGAGACATTGGTTTAAAAAAACTGAATTTTCATTCCCATTTTGTGCATCATATCTCTTCCTAAGAGGTTTAAAGGCGAGTTTGGAATTATTGTAAAGCTATGATAAAAATTTGTACCAGTCGGTGTCACCACAGGCAAAAGGTGAGTTACAGGACATGAAATTGGAACCCCATCTATTCCCACGGAACGGATACTTTTCCTGAAATAGGACCAGAATATTCACCCCCAGCAATTGAAGAACATGTAGCGCCAGTATCAACAAGAAAACATAGTCTTTATTGTCTATGCGCAACGTGACATTAGGCAAAGTCGAAGGGTGATTACTGTAGGATAAAGTTATCATCGAAAAATCATGGGGTTCATCGCTCCGTAGGCTGCCCTATGCAGAAGTCCATTGAGTAGGATATTGCTGCTGTGTGGGCCTCTGCACAACTGCATGCTGGTCTGCATTCTCTACTCGCTGAGTGGCTACGCCCCTTCTCTCATCTTCCATTCTCTTTCTACAAGTTTTAACCCAATGACCAGACTTCCCACAATAATTGCACCTCCCCATTTTCCTAAAACCTCCTCCTTGAGTTTTGTACTGTGGCTTAGTGTTAGCTGCATGTGAAATGTCACGCTTGGATGCTATTCTGTTATCCAGAAAATCCTTTAACTCATTATACATTTGCATTACATTGGCATCGTTTTCCCAAAAAATCTGGTGACGGTTCGCGGCCGTGCCCTCGCCTGTAATGGCATCATTAACTCGCGCGCGCGTCGGACATTTTTCTATGATCAACTCCTCTGTAACATCATCTCCCAAAGTACGCAAAAGAATAGTTCTAAAATCAGGGCCCCTTAACTGTGCATACCGAGTGTGGCTTTTTAAGATCTGTATATATTTTGTGGGGTTAGTTGGAATAGGAAGACTCCTACATATAGCATCAATATCACTAGCTTTCGCTGGTTTAACATGTACTTCATTTCGCTCCCGTACAAATGCAAAAGCGGGCTGTAAAGATGTAGCAAGAGGCAGCGCAGGATAAAGACCAGGGCTAGTAGACGGTGTCGAATTGTATGGTGGAGGCGATTGTTTCTTATTCAAAGAGCATTTAGAAGCATTGACTCTTTCTGGACCTTTGTCTGTCACGGTGCGAATGAAACGGAGGCGGAAGCCGAAGTACGGCTCACTCGGGTTTCAGTGACGAGAGTGAGGGAGAGAGAGAGACACACAAGCACACACGCACACACGCACACACACACTCACACACACGCACACGGCAGTCTTTGGGTAGAGAGAGTCCGAGGTGCGCTTGGGGAGAAGCGTAGCTAATCCAAGATGCGCTGAGAGGAAACGCGCAGCCGGTGCAGGATCTTGGAGTCCGGACAAAACGGAACGTAGAGAGTCCTGCATGAAACCATAAACCCATTCACATCACCCGCACGTAAGGTCCAACACATACAATAACGAACGGCGTGTGAATGTGAGTGAGGTGTTTATGTTGGAACGGGATGAAGTGATGATGAGTTTCAGGCGTGCATCGTTGAGCCTGGAGCTCCAGAGAGAGTGGAGGCATGATTGATGATGAGCCCCAGGTGTGCGTGGTTAAACCTGGAGCTCTAGGGAGAGCGGAGACATAGAGAGCCACCAAAGGGGGGCGTGGCAGGTGGATCCCTGACATTACCCCCCCCAGAGGGGGTGGCACCTGACGCCCCAAACCCACAGATGTTCGGAGGACCAGGGCACTCGGAGGAGGATCCTGGTGTCCATCCGGGGTCGAAAGGGACCCGGTCAGCACCGCCGCGGAACTGGGGAAGGCCGGGAAGGACCTGAGGCGGGGTGACAGTCCAGGCGGAGCGCAGGAACCAGACGATGCTCATCCCGGAGACACGGAACGGAACCACGGCCCCAGCGGAGGTCCGAAACGGCGTGCAGCTCATCGCGGAGGCCAGGAGTGGAGCGAAACCATCGGCGAAGATCGGAGCCAGGACGAAGGCCAAATACGGGGAGGCGTCTCCAGCGGTGACCGGGGACGGAGAGCTGCTGGTAGCAGAGACCGGGGACGGAGAGACGTCTTCAGCGGAGGCCGGAGGCGGGGAAACAGCTCCGGCGTAGGACAGGGACCAAGCTGCGCCCGCAGCGGAGTCCAGAGGCTGAGCGACCTCCACGGCAGAGACCTGAGACCGAGTGACGCCCTCGGCGGCGCCCTTGACGCCCACTGGGGAGGTCTGGAGCAGAGTGATGTCCAGCACGGAGGACTGGAGCGTAACAATGTCCACCCCAGAGACCCGGAACGGAGTGACGCCTTTGGCGGAGACCTGGACCGAAGGGGTGCCAACCACGGAGGTCCGGAGCGGAGCTATGTCCATTGCGGAGATCGGGGGATGAGTGATGCACTCGGTGTAGACCGGGAGCCGAAAGGCGTCCTCGGTGGTGTCCAGAGGCCGAGTGACGCCCACGGCGGAGATGTGGAACACAGTGACACCTCCGCCGGGGCTGTGAGCCGTGACGACGCCTTCAGAGGAACTTGGGAGTGCTTTTCATTCTCCGAGGGACCTGGAGGAGAGACGTCGCCCGGAAAGGAACACGAAGGCGTTACGTCGGCCAGAGAGGAATCCGGAGGCGAAACGTCGCCTGGAGCGGAATGCTGAGGCGTAACTTCGCCTTCGGATGGGGAGACTTTTGGGAGACTTGGGGCTGAGATGTCTTCGTCAGAGGAGCTCTCTGGCGATACGCCGTCTACGGAGGAGCCCGGGGGAGTGACACTGCCATCGAATGAGCTCGGGGGAGTGACGCCGCCATCGGAGGAGCTCGGAGGCGAGACGTCGCCATCGGAGGAGAGACGTAGCCTTCAAGGGAGCTCGGAGACGAGACGTCGCCGTCGGAGGAGCTCGAAGGCGAGACGTCGCCGTCGGAGGGGCTCGGAGGCGAGACATGCAGGAGCGGAGAGAAGGTCTCGGAGACTCTGTGGAGCGGAGAGGAGCTCTCGGAGACTCTGTGGAGCGGAGAGGAGCTCTCGGAGACTCTGTGGAGCGGAGAGGAGCTCTCGGAGACCCTGTGGAGCGGAGCGGAGCTCTCGGAGACCCTGTGGAGCGGAGAGGAGCTCTCGGAGACCCTGTGGAGCGGAGAGGAGCTCTCGGAGACTCTGTGGAGCGGAGAGGAGCTCTGCGGCGAGACGTCGCCATCGGAGGAGCTTGGAGCTGTGCTGTCGCCCTCAGAAGAGTCTGGGACCACGACATCACTGCTGGATGGCTCTGGAAGCGACCTGGGGCTGTCCGAGGAGTCGTGGGTTACCATGCCACCTTCATAGGCAGTCGGAGGCGATATGACCTCCTTCTTGCGACCGGGTGGCTGTTCAACGTCCCTTCTGCGGACAGGCGGCGGTACGACGTCCCTTTTGCTGCCTTGAACTGAGCTCGCCTGGAGGCCTTGGAGCTGAGAGGAGCTCTCGGAGACATGCTGGGGCTGAGATGAGCTCTTGGAGACATGTTGGAGCTGAGATGAGCTCTCGGAGACATGTTGGAGCTGAGAGGAGCTCTCGGAGACATGCTGGAGCTGAGAGGAGCTCTCGGAGACATGCCGGAGCTGAGAGGAGCTCTCGGAGACATGTCGGAGCTGAGAGGAGCTCTCGGAGGCATGCTGGAGCTGAGAGGAGCTCTCGGAGGCATGCTGGAGCTGAGCGGAGCTCTCCTGGTGGTCCCGGAGCGGAGCTGAGCTCTCATGGAGGTCCAGGAGCGGAGCTGAGCTCTCATGGAGGTCCAGGAGCGGAGCTGAGCTCTCATGGAGGTCCAGGGGCGGAGCTGAGCTCTCATGGAGGTCCTGGGGCGGAGCTGGGCTCTCATGGACACACTGGACCACTGGATTCATCCCAAACATTCCCGTGAGAATCCAGAAGAAATGAGCGCACGAGCAGAAATCCCCTCCGAATGAGCTCCACAGCTTACTGGCGAGAGAGAGAGATTCCCCAGAGGGAGATATGGAGCGCGATTTTAGCTGCTTCGGTGGTGTACAAGGAGGGATGGAAGCTCATATATTCGCCCACGCTCCATAAAAAACCGCTCCACTCTGCCAATTCGCCGGAGAAGCGAGCCGGGAATTCCATAAGACTCACAGGGGGGCGTGGCGCGGCCGTGCTTGCATGTTCCTGAGCCGGCGAGGATGAATCGGCAGCGTGCTTCCGGGTGTTTCCAGAGGCGGAGCTTGGCCGTCGCCTTATCGTGGCACAGCAAATCCTCCATCCGAGGTTTGGATCGCGCCGGGACCACAGCAGCAACCCGATCCCTGTCTTCTGTTTCCTTCCTATAAGAAAATTTTATTTATTTTTTTTTTATTTTAATATTTTTTTTTTTGTGATCCTTTTCAGGAGGTTCGTTATTCTGTCGCGGTGCGAATGAAACGGAGGCGGAAGCCGAAGTACGGCTCACTCGGGTTTCAGTGACGAGAGTGAGGGAGAGAGAGAGACACACAAGCACACACGCACACGTGCACACACACACTCACACACACACACACACGCACACGGCAGTCTTTGGGTAGAGATAGTCCGAAGTGCGCTTGGGGAGAAGCGTAGCTAATCCAAGATGCGCTGAGAGGAAACGCGCAGCCGGTGCAGGATCTTGGAGTCCGGACGAAACGGAACGTAGAGAGTCCTGCATGAAAATGTAAACCCATTCACATCACCCGCACGTAAGGTCCAACACATACAATAACGAACGGCGTGTGAATGTGAGTGAGGGGTTTATGTAGGAACGGGGTGGAGTGATGATGAGCTTCAGGCGTGCATCGTTGAGCCTGGAGCTCCAGAGAGAGTGAAGGCATGATTGATGATGAGCCCCAGGTGTGTGTGGTTAAACCTGGAGCTCTAGGGAGAGCGGAGACATAGAGAGCCAC
>JAAIIK010009268.1:0-11047 GCA_014706435.1 Silurus glanis | reverse complement strand
GTAAGAGTGTAGTGGAGGTGAAGAGAGTTTCTGATAGGGTGATGAACGTGAAGCTGGAAGTTGAAGGGGTGATGATAAATGTCATCAGTGCTTATGCTCCACAAGTCGGCTGTGAGATGGAGGAGAATGAAAGATTCTGGAGTGAATTAGATGAAGTGGTAGATGGTGAACCTAGGAAAGAATGATTGGTGATTGGGGCAGACTTTAATGGGCATGTTGGTGAAGGGAACAGAGGTGATGAGGAGGTGATGGTAGGTAAGGCTTTAAGGAGAGGAATGTGGAAGGGCAGATGGTGGTGGATTTTGCTAAAAGGATGGAAATGGCAGTGGTGAACACGTATTTTAAGAAGAAGGAGGATCATAGGGTGACGTATAAGAGTGGAGGAAGGTGCACACAGGTGGACTATGTTCTATGTAGGAGATGCAACCTGAAGGAGATTGGAGACTATAAGGTGTTGGTGGGGGACAGTGTAGCTAGACAGCATCGGATGGTGGTCTGTAGGATGGTTTTGGAGGTGAAGAAGAAGAGGAGGAGAGTGAGGACTGAAAGAAGAATAAGATGGTGGAAACTGAAGGAGGAAGAGTGTAGTGTGAGATTCAGGGAAGAGGTCAGACAGGAGCTCGATGGTGGTGAAAAGGTGCTGGATGATTGGGAAACTACTGCAGGAGTGATGAGGGAGACAGCTAGAAAAGTACTTGGTGTGACATCTGGAAATAGAAAGGAAGACAAAGAGACCTGGTGGTGGAATGAAGAAGTGCAGGAGAGCATAAAGGAAAAGAGGTTGACAAAACAGAACTGGGATCGACGGAGTGATGAGAAAAGTAGGCAGGAGTACAAGGAGATGCGGCAGCAGGTAAAGAAGGATGTGGTGAAAGCCAAGGAAAAGGCAGCTGTATGAGGAGCTGTATGAGAGGTTGGACACTAAGGAAGGAGAAAAGGATTTGTACCGATTGGCCAGGCAGAGGAACCGAGCTGGGAAGGATGTGCTGCAAGTTAGAGCAATAAAGGATGTAGATGGAAATGTGTTGACTAGTGAGGAGAGTGTGTTGAGAAGGTGGAGGAAGTATTTTGAGCAGCTGATGAATGAGGAAAATCAGAAAGAGAGAAGGTTGGATTATGTGGAGTTGGTAAAGCAGGAAGTGGATAGGATTAGTAAGGAGGAAGTGAGAGCAGCGATTAAGAGGATGAAGAGTGGAAAGTCGGTTGGACCAGATGACATACCGGTAGAAGCATGGAGATGTTTAGGAGAGATGGCAGTGGAGTTTTTAACCAGAATGTTTAACAAGATTCTGGAAGGTGAGAGGATGCCTGAGGAATAGAGAAGGAGTGTGCTGGTACTGATCTTTAAGAATAAGGGAGATGTGCAGACCTGCAGTAACTACAGGGGAATTAAGTTGATCAGTCACACCATGAAGTTATGGGAAAGAGTAGTGGAAGCCAGGCTGAGAGAAGAGGTGACCATCTGTGAGCAACAGTATGGTTTTATGCCGAGGAAGAGCACCACAGACGCATTATTTGCTTTGAGAATGTTGATGGAGAAGTATAGAGAAGGACAGAAGGAGTTGCATTGTGTGTTTGTGGATTTAGAGAAAGCGTACGACAGGGTGGGGAGAGGAGTTGTGGTATTGTATGAGGAAGTCTGGTGTGTCAGAGAAGTATGTGAGGGTGGTGCAGGACATGTATGAGGACAGTGTGATAGCAGTGAAGTGTGCAGTAGGAACGACAGACTGGTTCAAGGTGGAGGTTGGACTGCATCAAGGATCGGCCCTGAGCCCTTTCCTGTTTGCAGTGGTGATGGACAGGTTGACGGACGAGGTCAGACAGGAGACTCTGTGGACTATGATGTTTGTGGATGATATTGTGATTTTTGGTGAGAGTAGGGAGCAGGTGGAGAAGAGCCTGGAGAGGTGGAGGTACATGCTGGAGAGAAGGGGAATGAAAGTCAGTAGGAGTAAGACAGAGTACATGTGTGTGAATGAGAGAGAGGGCAGTGGAGGGGTGCAGTTACAGGGAGAAGAGGTGGAGAAGGTGGAGGAGTTCGCGGAACTGGGTTCAACAGTGCAAATTATTAATGCGTGTGTTAGGCAAGTAAATAAAAGAGTGCAGGCAGGGTGGAGAAGAGTGATAGGAGTGATTTGTGATAGAAGAGTATCTGCAAGAATGAATGGGAAAGTTTATAGGACTGTGGTGAGACCTGCGATGTTGTATGAATTAGAGACAGTGGCATTGAGGTATGGAGATAGATGATCCACTGTGGCGACCTCTAATGGGAGCAGCCAAAAGAAGAAGAAGAGTAAAAACGTATAATCAGTACTTCAACTTTTAACCAAGTATTTTAAAACATGAGTATCTGTACTTTTACTTAAGTAAAGGATGTGTGTACTTTTGCCACCTCTTTCATACAGCAATCTTCTTCTTCTTCTTCATTTGGCTGCTCCCATTAGGGGTCACCACAGCGGATCATCCGTCTCCATACCACCCTGTCCTCTACATCTGCCTCTTTCACACCAACTACCTGCATGTCTTCCCTCACCACATCCATGAACCTCCTCCTTGGTCTTCCTCTTTTCCTCCTACCTGGTGGCTCCATCCTTAGCATTCTTCTACCAATATAACTCATGTCCCTTCTCTGCACATGTCCAAACCATCTCAATCTCGCCTCCCTCACCTTGTCACCAAAACGTCCTCCATGGGCTGTCCCTCTAATAAACTCATTTCTAATCCTGTCCATCGTCGTCACTCCCAACGAAAACCTTAACATCTTCAGCTCTGCTACCTCCAGCTCCACCTATTGTCTTTTACTCAACGCCACTGTCTCTAATTCATACAACATCGCAGGTCTCACCATAGTCCTATAAACTTTCCCTTTCATTCTTGCAGATACCCTACTATCACAAATCACTCCTGCTATCACTCTTCTCCACCCACTCCACCCTTCCTGCACTCTTTTCTTCACTTGCCTAACACACGCATTATTACTTTGCACTGTTGACCCCAGGTACCTGAACTCCTCCACCTTCTCCACCTCTTCTCCCTGCAACCACACCCCTTCACTGTCCTCCCTCTCATTTACGGACATGTACTCTGTCTTACTCCTACTGACTTTCATTCCCTGTTTCTCCAATGCATACCTCCACCTCTCCAGGCTCTTCTCAACCTGCTCACTACTCTCACCACAAATAACAATATCATTCGCAAACATGATAGTCCAGGGAGACTCCTGTCTGACCTCGTCCATCAACCTGTCCATCACCACTGCAAACAGGAAAGGGCTCAGGGCCGATCCTTTTTTTTTTTTTTTTTTTTTTTTTTTTGAGAAATATATTTATTAATTTTTTTAACATTACAAAAAAATGTAAACAAACAAAAGAACAAGAAAAACAAATAAATAATAAGTCAAATAAAATTAACAAACATATGGCTTACCACTTCAATAAATCAATTTAAGAAATAGATGAAATAAAGAATGACCTAGTCATACAAACCATACATCTTACATATTTTGCTCCACATATTTAAACCTCATTGGCTTTCTGAGGTTTGGCCAGCTCCAGTCACGTCCCACCTCGTGAAGATTATGGACCTATGGATGATCATGGAGAAGTAGATGCCGAACTCGCAAACATCCTGAACCATCTACAGACGTACGAGTGCCAATTGGATCCCACTACATGTGCGGCATTGGACCTCCTGGAGTGTTTAAAGGCTCTGGCATGGAGAAGCTGATGCTGGATCTGTGATGATCACAAATGTTGAGCTCAGTAGCTCCTACTTTTATACCAAAGACTGTAGAAAGAACATTTACTTATAATCTTATACTCCAGTACTCATGTTAGTTCTCACTCTCCAGTGTTCTGTATTGTTGAAAGATTTATGATCAAACTCTTGATGTCACCCATATGAGGATGGGTTCCCCTTTTGAGTCTGGTTCCTCTCAAGGTTTCTTCCTCATAACATCTAAGGGAGTTTTTCCTTGCCACTGTCGCCACGGCTTGCTCATCAGGGATAAACGCACACCATTCACCTTGACTGTTGATTTCTGTAAAGCTGCTTTGAGACAATGTCTGTTGTGAAAAGCGCTATACAAATAAACTTGACTTGACTTGACTTGACTAAACAAACCCTCTAATTAGAATAGAGGATATATCTAAGCCCATATATATCAGAAATGGGTCACACCTTCTATAAAATAGGACATCTTTATTATTGGATGCACAGGTTAGATAATCTAATGAAACATATTCCAATATAACCCTGTGCCATAATAACCTAGAAGGGGCCTTATCAACTAACCAGTTCAAAAGAATACATTTTCTTGCACAGAATGTTAGGAACTTGCAAAGTGTCTTTTTATGTTTGTCTGCAACCATGTCATCATATATTCCAAGCAACATGTGTTTTGGATCGTAGCCAATATTAATGGATAAGATAGCATTAAGTTCTTGTTCAACCATAACCCAAAACTTCTGAATCCCCCTACAAGACCAGAAACAGTGGATAAGATCTCCTTCTTCTGTTTTACATTTTGAGCACATTGGCGAGCAGTCTTCTTTAAACTTGTGCCTCCGCGAAGGTGAAATGTGAGCTCTGTGCAGAATTTTCAACTGCAATGCTTTTACTCTGTTACATATGCTTAAGGTCCCTGCATTCTTCCATACTTCCTCCCATTGATCGTCTGTGATTTGTATATCAAGTGTCCTTTCCCATGTCCTCTTCAATAAGTCCGTATTTAAAGATCCACAATCCTTGAGAACCTTATAAAAAGAACTTATGGAGCTGTTCGTTTGTGAAAAAAGCTGTCTCTCCACAGCCGAAATGTCCTGATTTGTGAGCAAAGTAGTGTCCTTTTTCACAAAGTCTCTCAACTGTAAATAACGAAAAAAATCCTGTCGTGGAATGTTGTACTTGGTGGATAATTGGTCAAATGACATCAAAGTGTCCCCCTCAAATAGATCATGTAAAGTATTGAGACCTTTGTGTGTCCAAACTCGAAACTTTGGGTCTACAGTCCCCGGCAGGAAGTCATAGTTATCACAAATAGGAGTAAATGTTGAGGTAAGTTGGGATCGACCCTCCAAACGCATGACAACTTGTCATGCCTTGACAGCATTGATTGTGATGGGGTTACTGCAAGAAACTTTCAAGGACTTAAACTTTTTAAGAAAAAGCAAATTTACTAAAGGAAATTTACTGAGTGAGCTTTCAATATCAAACCACACTGCTCTGGGCCCTCTATGTACCCAGTCAGAAATATAACGCAAGTGAACACTTAACTGATATCTCCGTATATCTGGGAGGTCAAGACCTCCCACTGAAGATGGAAGCATTAAAGTTGAAAGTTTTATATGTGCTCTTTTTTTAGCCCATATAAAAGAACTAAACCAACCATTCAATTTCTTAATAGTTTTATGTGTAAAACTTATTGGAATCATTTGAATGGGGTAAAGTAATCTTGGGAGAATATTCATCTTTAGGAGGGAGATCCGTCCCAACCAAGAAACACGAAGAACATTCCACCTTTCTAAATCCAAACCAATACGTTCAAAATGTGGAAGAAAGTTTACTTTATACAGCTGTTCAAAGGAAGGAGTAACATTAATGCCCAAATATATTAAACCCTCGGGGGCCCATCTAAATGGAAAGGGTGATAATGTCTGGGGTACTTGTTTTAATCCACCTATAGGCATTGCCATTGACTTATCATAATTAATTTTATATCCTGAGAAGGTGCCGAATTTGTTAATTGTGTCTAAAAGAGCTGGGGTAGAGGTATCAGGATTCACCATGAATATCAAAATATCATCGGCATATAGGGCAATCTTATGTTGATTGTTTGCTATTGTTAACCCACAAATTTCGTTATTTATCCTTATAGCTTCTGCCAGCGGTTCGATTATCAAAGCAAATAAAAGAGGTGATAGAGGGCAGCCTTGCCTCGTCCCTCTCCCAACTTTGAATGCAGAGGAGCGGCATCCATTAGTCAGCACGGCACCAAGAGGCTCATTATACAATAACTTGATCCACTTAACGAAGTGCTCACCAAGACCAAATTTATGTAACGTATGAAATAAGTAGGGCCATTCGATACGATCGAATGCCTTCTCCGCATCTAGAGAAATCACAAGACCATCCACTGACTGCTGCCTAGCAAACTGCATCAAATTCAACAGGCGCCGCATATTATTGGCAGAGTTGCGTCCTACGATAAAACCTGTTTGGTCATCCTTTATTAGAGTGGGGAGAAGGCATTCTAACCGTGTTGCTAATATTTTAGAAAGAATCTTCAGATCTACATTAAGCAGCGAAATAGGTCGGTATGACGAACAATCCTCCGCTTGTTTACCTTTTTTCAAAATTAGGGATATATTCGCCTCTCTCATGGATCGTGGCAAATGGCCTTTTACAAATGAGTCATTGAGCATATTTAGTAAGGGGTCAACTAATAAATCTTTAAATTCTTTGTAGAATTCAGTACTAAGCCCATCTGGGCCAGGTGCTTTCCCAGATTGCAAACTCTTTATTGCTTCTAGAACTTCCTTTTTAGATATAGGAGCGTTGATAAACTGGGTAGGTTGAGGGTGGAGAAGAAAAGCTCTGTGGATTGTGTCGTATCCTCTTCTAATTCTGACATATAAATTCTCAAACCATTCTTTAAATGTATTATTAATAGATAAGCTGTCTAGAAAACGTTTACCGTTACTATCCGCAGTGGATAGGATAGATTGAGAGTCAGATTTTTTCTTTGTTAAGAATGCTAAATATTTCCCCACTTTATCCCCGTGCTCGTATATTTTCTGTTTAGCAAAACGAATTTTCACCTCTGCTTGTTTTGTTAAAAGAGAATCTAAAGCAGACCTAAGTGCTGAAATTTCCATCATCTTACCAGGGGTTGGTTTCTTAATATATAGTCTCTCAGCATCCTTAAGCTTTGTTTCTAAGATCTCTTTTTGTTTGGCTTGTCTGCACCTTTTACTAAGTGTATATGCTATGATAACGCCTCTAGAAAAAGCTTTGGCTGTTTCCCATAGTAAGGATGGATCTTCGGTTGAGGCAGAGTTAATGGAAATAAAAGAGTTAAACTCCTCTGTAAAATATGATATAAAATTATGATCAGCCAAAATAAATGGGTGAAATCTCCAACTATTAGATGTAGTATTTTGGTTCCCTAAGGAGTATTCAGCGAAAACTGCTGCGTGGTCGGATATAGATATATTACCTATATGGCAAGACGTTATATGCTGCAACATATTTTTTTGGAGAAAATAAATAATCTATCCTAGTATAGCAGCTGTGGACTCCAGAAAAAAAAGTATACTCCTGTTCTGCCGGGTGGCAGGCCCTCCAAATATCTACATAGTCAAAGTCTTCACAGAGAGCCTTAACAGTTTTAGCCTGGGTTGATAATAATGGTTTACCTGTTGGGAATTTATCTATAATGGGGCATAAATGACAATTAAAATCTCCCCCAATAAACAGTGTCTTAACTCCCCACTCTGCCAATTTTGCAAACGCCGTAGTCAGAAAATCGCCTGGGTGGCCAGGGGGCCAGTAAATGTTCAAGAAAGCAATTTCCTCCCCATATAATACCCCCTTCACAATTACATAGCGCCCTCTTGTGTCCTTGACAACTTCTACTAATTGGAATGGCATACCTCTCTTAATTAAAATAACTACGCCTCTGCTCCTTGAAGTGAAAGATGAGAAAAAGACCTGGCCAAACCCCCCTTGTGATAGCTTAGCATGTTCCTGATCATTTAAGTGGGTCTCCTGTAGTAAAGCAATTTGTACCCCCTCCTTTTTTAAGTAAGTTAAAACTTTTCTTCTCTTAATAGGTGTATGGATACCATTAACATTCCACGGACACACTTTAAGCTTTATCATTCCAATTGTATACAATAGATAATGTAGTCAAAATGTACAATTTGAATGATATAGATGTCAGCCAAATAAACAAGTGGCAAGCCAAAAAATAAAAACAAATTAACATATACAAAGACCTTGAACAAGAATTGTTAAACACTAACAATATTACACACTTTACCTCTCGTTGCATAACGGGAGTTCCAGTGGAAAGAGGTTCCCTAACGACAAAAGGAAACGAGGAAATATCCAACCAGAACGTCAAGCGGTAGTGCCAACATTAATGGCCACACAGCTTAATAAACAATACAGTAAACACACGTTTCAATGCCTGAGTTAAATGTTCAATATTTAAACCCGCGCCAGTGTATAATTATCTGGAAAGCATTCAGTGTACATTGGGCAATCAGGTATTACCAACAGGCTTTGCATCCAGCGAACTTAGGAACGCCTCGACAGCGGCCGGCTCATGAAACACCTTCACCGAGCCATGGATGTTCACCTTGAGGAGGGCAGGGTAAATTTGCCTGTATTCCGCGCCGAGGGATTTTAGGCGTTTCTTAACTTCGTCGAACATCCTGCGTTTGCGAAGGACGGACGCAGAAAAGTCCTGAAAGAACATCACCGTGCTGTCTCCAAATTTCAAAGGGGAGCCTTTGATCCCCAGCTCCCGCGCTGCATTTAACACTCGCTGTTTGTCTTGGAAGTTGTGAAACCTCACCAAGATGGGTCGCGGTCGCTGCGTAGAGGAAGGTTTGGGGGCGAGCGATCGGTGTGCTCTCTCCAGCTTTATACGTCCCGCCTTCGAAGTAATACAGAGAGTCTTAGGAAGCCATGATTCGAAAAACCGCGTCGGGTTGTCACCCTCCACGCCCTCAGGTAATCCAACAATGAGGATATTCTTCCTCCTTCCTCTGTTTTCAAGGTCTTCAGCCCGTTCGCCCATGTCATGTACTAGTTTCTCAAGGGATTGTAGCTTAGCCTTGATCGGGGTTACCACGTCTTCCATATCCGATATCCTCGTTTCCGCTTCAGCGATTCGCTTATCATGCTCGTCTAGTTCAGAACGATGCAGTTGTAACAACTGCGATATCGGGTCCATTTTTTCATCGATGAGCTTGGAGATATTGGCTGTAATCTCCGCAACCGCGTCAGACAGCGGAGTCGCGGGCGAGCTCGTATTAGTATTAGCAGTTTCAGCTCGCTCATCGGCCTCCTCAGAGCTGTTGGCAACATGCGTTTTCTTACGTGGCATGCTTTCTGTTTGCCTCAAAAAGTAGTTATTTATGCTCATAATGTCAAACACAAGACATGAGCGTGTTAAAATTATAATATTCGGGTTATAATAATAGGAAACTCAGCAAAGAGACACTACCGCTCAACTACACACAGCCTCCCTTCAAGCCGCCATCTTGAAAACCAATCAGGGCCGATCCTTGATGCAGTCCAACCTTCACCTTGAACCAGTCTGTCGTTCCTACTACACACTTCACTGCTGTCACACTGTCCTCATACATGTCCTGCACCACCCTCACATACTTCTCTGACACACCAGACTTCCTCATACAATACCACAACTCCTCTCTCCACCCTGTCGTACGCTTTCTCTAAATCCACAAACACACAATGCAGCTCCTTCTGTCCTTCTCTATACTTCTCCATCAACATTCTCAAAGCAAATAATGCGTCTGTGGTGCTCTTCCTCGGCATGAAACCATACTGCTGCTCACAGATGGTCACCTCTTCTCTCAGCCTGGCTTCCACTACTCTTTCCCATAACTTCATGGTGTGACTGATAAACTTAATTCCCCTGTAGTTACTGCAGGTCTGCACATCTCCCTAATTCTTAAAGATCAGTACCAGCACACTCCTTCTCCATTCCTCAGGCATCGTCTCACCTTCCAGAATCTTGTTAAACAATCTGGTTAAAAACTCCACTGCATCTCTCCTAAACATCTCTATGCTTCTACAGGTATGTCATCTGGTCCAACCGACTTTCCACTCTTCATCCTCTTAATCGCTGCTCTCACTTCCTCCTTACTAATCCTATCCACATCCTACTTCACATCTCCACATCATCTAACCTTCTCTCTCTCTGATTTTCCTCATTCATCAGCTGCTCAAAATCCTCCCTCCACCTTCTCAACACACTCTCCTCACTAGTCAACACATTTCCATCTCCATCCTTTATTGCTCTAACTTGCAGCACATCCTTCCCAGCTCGGTTCCTCTGCCTGGCCAATCGCTACAAATCCTTTTCTCCTTCCTTAGTGTCCAACCTCTCCTACAGCTCCTCATATGCCTTTTCCTTGGCTTTCACCACATCCCTCTTCACCTGCTGCTGCATCTCCTTGTTCTCCTGCCTACTTTTCTCATCACTTTGTAGATCCCACTTCTGTTTTGCCAACCTCTTTCTCCTTATGCTCTCCTGCACTTCCTCATTCCACCACCACATCTCTTTGTCTTCCTTTCTATTTCCAGATGTTACACCAAGTACTTTTCTAGCTGCCTCCCTCATCACTCCTGCAGTAGTTTCCCAATCATTCAGCACTTCTTCACCACCACCGAGCCTCTGTCTGACCTCTTCCCTGAACCTCACACTACAGTCTTCCTCCTTCAGTTTCCACCATCTTATTCTTCTTTCAGTCCTCACTCTCCTTCTCTTCTTCTTCACCTCCAAAACCATCCTGCAGACCACCGTCCGATGCTGTCTAGCTACAATGTCCCCCGCCAACACCTTCAATACAGTCTCCAATCTCCTTCAGGTTGCATCTCCTGCATAGAACATAGTCCACCTGTGTGCACCTTCCTCCACTCTTATAAGTCACCCTATGATCATCCTTCTTAAAATGTGATTACCACTGCCATTTCCATACTTTTAGGAAAATCTACCACCATCTGCCCTTCCACATTCCTCTCCTTAAAACCATACCTACCATCACCTCCTCATCACCTCTGTTCCCTTCACCTACATGTCCATTAAAGTCTGCCCCAATCACCAATCATTCTTTCCTAGGTTCACCATCTACCACTTCATCTAATTCACTCCAGAATCTTTCCTTCTCCTCCATCTCACAACCCACTTGTGGAGCATAGGCACTGATGACATTTATCATCATCCTTTCAACTTCCAGCTTCATGTTCATCACCCTATCAGAAACTCTCTTCACCTCCACTACACTCTTAC
>JAAIIK010009263.1:0-10971 GCA_014706435.1 Silurus glanis | reverse complement strand
TAACAGAATAACGGACCGACAACAAAGGAGAGAGAGAGAGCCGCCCCTCACCTGGAGATGGACGCACACGCCGGCGCCACATCGGACACGGTACGGGATCGTGCCGCCGCCGCTAACCCCGCACCCGCGGCCGCCTACGTTCCAATGGCGTTTCCCTCTACTTTCTCCGGCGAACCATCTGAATGCCGCGGGTTTTTGATGCAAGTGGATCTCTTCATAGAGATGCAGCCGCAGCGTTTCCCCACCGCTCGAGCAAAGATTGCGTTCATCATCTCCTTGCTTTCCGGGAAGGCGTTAGCCTGGGCCCAATCTCTCTGGGAAGCCGCAGGACCGGTGGTGTATTCCTACACGGCATTCACCGCGCACTTCCGGGAAGTGTTCAGTACCTCCCCCGGAGTCCTCTCCACTACGGATCAGCTGCTCGGGTTGCGCCAGGGTGAGGATTCCATCACCGATTACAGCCTCCGTTTTCGCACTCTGGCGGCATCTTGTGGCTGGAACGAGTCAGCGCTGCTCGGTATTTATCGGCAGGGTTTGGCTCCAGAAATAAAGCAGGCGATGGCCATTCACGAGGATTCGGTGGGATTGGAAGATTTCATACAGAAATCCATCGGCCTCGCACAGCGTTTGGCGGCATGCCGGAGCTCGCCACCATTGCCCACGTCGTCATTTCCAGTCATGCAACGTTCAGCGCCTACGGCTTCAGGGGGCGAACCCATGCAGCTCGGAACCCAGAGGCTGACCCAGAGAGAGCGAAACAACCGCTTGGCCACGGGTAGATGTCTGTACTGCGGGAAGCCGGGTCATTTCATCGCCGGCTGCCCCACTCGCCTATCTCGTGCCTCGGTGAGTTCAGTCCCGTTTCCTACAGAAATCTCTCCGTTATCTAAGCTCTTGGTGACACTGTTAACACCTGCTCTCTCTTTATCGGTTCGGGCGCTGGTCGACTCCGGTTCCGCAGGGAACTTCATCTCACAGGACTGCCTCGACCGGCTACAGCTCCGCCGAGAGAGGGGCTCCCAGGACTTAGCCGTGCAAACCATCCAGGGGCGCCCGCTGGGGAGAGGCTGGGTGAAGTATTGTGCCCCGGCGATCACACTACAGGTCGGACTGTTCCACCAGGAGGAGATCAGGTTCATGGTGCTTGAGGACTCCACTGTCAGCGTGATCCTGGGAAGACCCTGGCTTCAACAACACGCGCCGAGGTGTTCCTGGGACCCGTGCGACATCCTGGAGTGGAGCCCTCACTGCCTCCAGCACTGCCTCTCCGGACTTCCCTCCAGGATCCCGCGGGCCATCGTGGGTGCCACCCAGGTGGAAGCAGCGACCACAAACACCCAAGTTGAGCTCCCTGAAGCGTATCGGGCCTACAAGGACGTTTTCAGTGCACAGGCCGCCACCCGTCTTCCTCCTCACCGGCCTTGGGACTGTGCTATTGACTTGCTTCCGGGGGCGAAGCTACCCAAGGGCCGGATCTACCCCCTGTCAGCCCCTGAACACAAGGCGATGGAGGAATACATCGCACAGGCCCTCCGTCAAGGGTTCATCGCCCCTTCCACTTCTCCGGCGGCCTCCAGCTTCTTCTTTGTGGGGAAAAAGGACAGTGGTCTCCGGCCCTGCATTGATTTCCGACAGCTGAATTCCCAGATCGTTCCCCTTCCTTATCCCCTGCCGCTCGTTCCGGCGGCCCTGGAGGAGCTACGGGAGGCGCGGGTCTTCTCCAAGCTCGACCTACGGAGCGCCTACAATCTGGTGTGCATCAGGAAGGGGGACGAGTGGAAGACGGCCTTCATCACGCCCTCGGGACACTACGAGTACCGGGTCATGCCGTACGGCCTTTCCATCTCCCCGGCCGTGTTCCAGGGGTTCATGAACGAAGTGCTCCGACCATACCTCCAGAGGTTCGTGATGGTTTACATCGATGACATCCTCATATACTCACGGACTCTGGAGGAACACCTGGACCACATGAAACAAGTCCTAGGAGCGCTCCGTTCACAACATCTGTACTTGAATCTCTCCAAATGCGAGTTCCATCGCCCTCAGACCCGGTTCCTTGGTTACATCATTAGCTCCCAGGGGATTCAGATGGACGAAGGGAAGGTCCAAGCAGTGCGGGACTGGCCCGTTCCGACCACCATCAAGGAGCTCCAACGCTTTCTGGGCTTTGCCAACTTTTACCGTAGGTTCATCCAGGGCTACAGCCAGATCACCGCTCCCCTCACCTCTCTCCTCCGGGGAAAGGCACGCGCCCTCGGCTGGACCCGTGAGGCTCAGAAGGCTTTCGACGAGCTCCGCGAGCGCTTCTGCCACGCCCCCGTCCTTCGCCACCCGGATCCCACACATCCCTTTGTCGTAGAGGTGGACGCTTCCTCGACAGGGGTAGGGGCGACCCTCTCTCAACGGACGGGCTCCCCTCCAACGCTCCACCCGTGTGCGTATTACTCCCACAAACTCACTCCGGCAGAACAGATTTATGACATCGGGAACCGGGAGCTCCTGGCCATCAAACTCGCCCTGGAGGAATGGAGGCACTGGTTGGAGGGCGCTGAGCACCCTTTCACTGTCATCACCGATTATAAGAACCTCCAGTACCTGCGGGAGGCCCGAAGATTGAACCCCAGGCAGGCTCGTTGGGCCCTGTTCTTCACCCGCTTCCGCTTCCAGGTCACCTATCGAGCGGGGGCCCAAAACGGCAAGGCGGACGCCCTCTCCCGCCTGTTCGGGCCCGACGAGCCCGGGGACCCGGTCCCCATCCTTCCGCCCAATCTCATCGTGGGGCCGATCATCTGGGACTTAGATGAGGACATCCGCACGGCCACGCTCCAAGAACCGAGCCCGGAGGGGTGCCCCGAGGGAAAGGTGTATGTGCCGACCGCATGTCGACGGGAGTTAGTCCAATCGGTCCACGAAGGGTTAGGGGCAGGCCACCCCGGCGAGAAACGCACCCTCCAGCTAGTTCAAGCCCGGTATTGGTGGCCCGGTATGACGAGGGAGGTCGCTCGCTTCGTCCAAGGGTGCCCCACATGCGCCATGGCCAAGGTACCGCGTCGCCTACCCGTGGGCAGGTTGGTGCCACTCCCGGTCCCGCAACGTCCTTGGTCCCACCTGGGTATCGACTTTGTCACCGATCTCCCCCGCTCCGAAGGGAACACTTGTATCCTGGTGGTAGTGGACCGGTTCTCAAAAGGCTGTCGCTTCATCCCCCTGAAGGGCCTGCCGACCGCCCTGGAGACCGCCGAGGCCCTGTTCCACCAAGTCTTTCGCACCTTCGGCCTTCCAGAGGAGATCGTCTCGGACCGAGGACCGCAATTTACGTCACGGGTCTGGAGGGCTTTCTTTCGTCTCCTAGGGGTCTCAGTCAGCCTTTCCTCCAGTTACCATCCCCAGACCAACGGGCAGGCGGAAAGGAAGATTCAGGAGCTCAGCCAGTATCTTCGGGTGTATTGCAGCCAGGACCAGGAGAGCTGGTGTCGCTTTCTGCCATGGGCCGAGTACGCCCAAAACTCGCTTCGCCAGGACGCGACAGGGCTTACGCCCTTCCAGTGTACGCTGGGTTTCCAGCCACCTCTCTTCCCTTGGTCCGACGAGCCCAGTGACGTACCCGCCGTGGACGCATGGTTTCGGGAGAGCAACCGGGTCTGGGAGTCGGCGCACACACAACTCCGGAGAGCAGTGCGGAACACACGACGGCACGCCGACGCCCGTCGTCTGGAGGCGCCCCGTTTCTGGCCGGGTGACCGGGTATGGCTTTCCACCCGGGACCTACGTCTCAGGCTCCCCTGCCGCAAGCTGTACCCCCGCTTTGTGGGCCCGTTCAAGATCGCCCGGCAGGTTAACGAGGTGACTTACCGTTTGGAGCTCCCGCCCAGGTACCGTATCCACCCGACATTCCATGTGTCTCTGCTGAAGCCTCACCGTCCGTCTCTCTCTCCCTCTCTAGGTGGCCCCGACGCGTCCGTCCAGCCGGAGATCTTAGACCAGCCAGGGGTCTACGCGGTGCGCGAGGTATTGGACTCACGACGGCGCGGGGGTCGCCTTGAGTACCTGGTCGACTGGGAGGGATACGGTCCGGAGGAACGCTCATGGGTGGCTCGGCAGGACATCCTGGACCCGGCGCTGTTGGTGGAGTTCCACGCGGCTCACCCGCATCGCCCGGCGCCCCGGGGCAGGGGTAGGCCTCGTCGCAGGGCTCGGGCGTCTGGTGCCGCCCCTGGAGGAGGGGGTGGTGTCAGGGAGCACCCTGCACTCTCGCCCGCACATGCCCCGCCAACACGGAGCTTCTCGCCTGATTACTAACTCGGCGCACCTGACTTCTATCAGACTCCCTCCCATATAAGCAGCTTCGCTTCCCACCAACACCGTCCGTTATTGCCCTTATGGACTCAAGCTGTCAGCTCTACGATTCCCGTTCTGCTGCCAGTTTTGCTTGCTATTTCGACACGCTACTTTCGATACAGCCCTTTTGCTTTCGCCGCTTCGCTCCGGGTTTCTGTTCTGGTTGTGTGAGTGCTCATTGGACTTTACATCATCTGTCATTAAAACCCTGGTTTTGCACAGCTCCGCTTTCCGCCTCGTCCGTGCGTAACAATGCCAAACAGAAGGAAGTCTTTGTGCATTTTCAGTCACTGTGATCCAAAACAGTTTATATCAAGAAACACTGAAACTGTTGTAAGAATTACAGACTGCCTCAATCCAGATTCCACCCCACGCTATATCAAATTCAGCTCATCCTCAAAACGGCTTAAAATGGATAAAAAGTAGTTATGTAGTTTGTAGTAGAATTTCAGTTGTATCAATCTTAATCATAGACTTAATTGAATCAGTCTGGGAGAGGCAGCAAGCCATCAACAACTATCTCTAACCAAAAGGTATCTGAGACCATGCATCCTGACCTGCTGGGGGGGGCCGGTGCCAGTAAAGGTGTGAATACCGGTGATTACCACCTGCTGACCTCTGCCCTGCTGTTATAAACTTCTTCATTACGATCTTCGTTGTCCTCATCATTTTTTCTTACATTGGCGAGCCACCCAGCGAGGGATTTCCAAAAAAAAAAAAAAAAAAAAAAAAAGCGGGGAAAGGTAAGAAAACGGTTTCTTTCTTCTATGCTTTTATTTTATTTCAGGGAACCCCTTGTTTTAAAAAAATCTAGAAAAGAAAGATTTTAAGGGCAGAAAAGTATTTAGTTTATTCAGTATAAGCAGGAGGAGTTCTTAAGCCAATTCTGTACATTTCTGTGTAAGATTCTAACGGAACTGAATCAGCCCGACGTAGTGTGGCGGCAGAGTTGTTTTGGAATTGTATTGTTTCCAAAGTAACTGAAGCAAAGTGCTTAAGTTTCTAAGTTTCTAAAGTAATTGAAACTTTTTGTGAGAGTACTATTACAGTTTCTGACGTAAGTGAAACTGGTAATAGTGTAAAGAGCGCGACGCACAGCGGCTCTGTAAAGTTTATAACAGTAACCCGAAGTACTGTAGTGTGTCCGACGCACTGTGACACTGTTTTAAACTCATGTTTTAAGCCCGAAGTACTGTGGCTAAGTACACTGGTTTAGGTTATAACGCGGTACTGTGACAGCGTAATATTTTGAACAGTAAGTTTGAATTATTTCAGAGGTTTAATCGGTAAATAGACTCACGGCTATTTTTAGGCAACTAGATAACGTGTAGTTGGGAAAAACGCGGTAATAACAGTTTCTAAGTTTGAAACTTATCCTAAGATGCCTAGGAACAAACAAGGAAAAATTGCAAATGCCCTTCAGGGAGTTTTTGCCTCATATAAAGTAACCAGGAGGAAGCTAGATGAGCTTGAGGCTGAAAATAAGCAGCTTCATTCTAGAGTCAGTATCGGAGACGTTTATACAAAAAATTACCAAGTCAGTGAAACAATATGGAAAGAAGAAAAGGACAGAATGCAGAAAGAGATCGCATTTCTGAAAACTAACAACAGTATGCTCAAATCATCTGTTGAATCCTTGTTTAATGATTTGGAGGAATCTAATGCTGCCTGTCAGTTTCTGATAAAGAATGGCAGAATTGAGGAAAATCCCAGTAAAAGGTTGATAGATGTTGCATTGTGTAACGGAGTTCCGGGAATATTAAATTTGCAGAAAGACAGTAATGAGGGTTTGGAGAGAGAGTCTCAGTTACTTAATAGTAAAGACTCTGACTTTACAGTTAGATTTCCAGTAGCACCAATTCATATAACTACGACTGTGAGAGCTAATGAAGGAGGGGAGGAGCCAATGGTCTCGACTCTGGTCAGAGGGTTTAGCCCCAATGAATTAGAAACCGTGATTAAGAATATTGGGAAATTTGATCCTGTAAATCAGGATCCCTTAGATTTTCTGAAAAACCTGGAACGATATGCCGACATTTACAAATGTACGGATGGTGACACATGCATTTTGTTAACCCTTTGTTTGCCTGACACCTTGTCTGGAGCCTTAACTAAGAAAGTAAAGGACAGAACTGCAAATGAGTTTGAAAGGAAACAGGCACTGCTTGAAGTGTTAGGGCTGATGTCAGTTAACTGGGATAAAATAGCTGACATTCACATGCGAGAAGGGGAGCACCCAGTGGCATTTTCTGAGCGATTATTTGATGCCTTTAAAACTTTCAGTGGCAATCCTGATATTACTCAGAATGATGTCAGATTCAAATCTGCCTTGATTAAGAAATGTGATCCCCTCACCCACTCTGCTATAGCAATGCATGTGACACATTTATCTGAATACAATGACATTATTACTAAGATGATACAGTTTTACAGTAGTAATTCTAGTTCAAAGACGTCTCATCCTGTATCGGCACTAGGTGTTGAGAATCCAGATTTTAAGACCACGGAAGAATGTGAGCAATTGAAGTTGCATCATAAGCAAAGTAAATTTTGTTCCTTTTGCCACAAGATTGGCCACGTAGTCCACAAATGCTGGTCTTTAGGAAAGGGACGTCCACCACCCTATTTCCTTCGACGCAGAAATATGCATTCTGATAACCCAGATCAGGTAACTGTGCATCTAAAAGAAACTTTATGTGAACTCACAGCAGTATTCAATAAGGCTATGGGGTCTGTAGTAAAATGGTTAGCTGTCCCCTAAGAGTAAAAACTCTGTTTGCTAATGTTGCCTTGGTTAACGACTTACTGCATTTTATGCCTTTCGGTCCCGACAAAGATTCCCGACAAAGATATTGAGTTTAAAGCAACTTTGAAATTAAGCTTATATTGTTAAAATTACAGTCCTGGCAGTTGTTCTTATGGAAACATATGCTATAAGTTACACATGTAACAAACATAGATGTAGACTAATGTGAATTTAGCTGGTGTTGAACAGTTGTTAATGTGCTCAAGTGCATTAAGGCTAATGTAGCTAAAGTTTCTACTGTTGTGTATTCATTTAGATTAATTGTTATGCTGTAGTTGTTAATGCACTGTAATACATTTACACCAAAGTAGTTAAAAATTGTTGCATAAGACTGGATTTGGGGTTGAATTGTAGCATTTAGGCCTTTCAGAGCTATAAATGTTAACCATAATCAGTAATCTTATGTTGGAGATTTAAACTACAATTTGATAATGATCTAGCTAAGTTTTGTCCTATTAGCCATGTTTTAAAGTGACTGCTGACAAGCTAAGATAAGAGGAAAGGTCTATGCTTGTATGTCCATAGAAACCGCTGAGCTAATAGAATAATTGTTTAGTCATTAGATTATTCAATGTGTGTGTGTTAATTATGTTGAACCAATCTCTCAAGGTGGAATTGTATGGGTTATTTCTACCATAAGTAACACCATCAATACCACAGTAAAGAGTAGAGTTAACTGCTGAATTTTAACATGTAATGCTTCTCCCACAGCATTTAGAGGTGCTACACTTTAAACTTAAGTGATGCTTTGGTAATGGGCTTTCATCCCATTCAATGTTTATTTATTGTTAATGTGCCCAGTGTTTTCAGAGGAAACTCCAGAAGGGGAGGGGGCAATTCTTTCTGTTTCCCTGAGTTTTTCAGAATCACCAAACAAAGATGGCTGAACGGATGGTAGCATTGTCCTTTCCAGTGACGAGAATGATGCAAGAATACGCAGAGCTACAACCAGCACTTCCTGCTGGTTCGGTGAAGACGAGACCATATCAACAGACATCACTCGAACCAGAAGAGCAATTAGTTTGATAAAAAATATCCCAGAATTGTATTTTTCCTATTCCGGTTTAATTTGGGATGTAACTTTTAAGATCACTGTATGTATGTATGTATGTTATATTCCAAATATTATGTTGTATGTGTTCCATGTTAAGATGTCAGATTTCAGACAGTTCTATGTTTACTATAGGACATTCCCATCATTTATGAAAGACTTTACTGTTTGTGTATGTAATTTTCCTATTTTTGACATTGTATTCAAGATTTTGATCCTTTTGATCCAAGATGGCGGCGCGGCAGTAGCTCGCAGCGGCCTCTCCGGATCCAAAAATGGTGCTTTCACCATATTTAGCGCGACCTTCCACAATACATGGACACCAGAGTCAGCTGTGTTCATGTGTACGACCACCAGACACTGCTACAGTACAGGCATCATGCAACCAATAATCTGCATGATGATATTATCAACAACCTTCGCAACCTCGGCTTGCTGCGACCTCGGCCACAAAGACCAGGCCCCCAACCCTCGGTGTTACCTGATGCCGGTGGCCGGGAGAGGAGACGTCGAAAGCGCTGTTCGAGGAAGCGGAAGCGCGGCAAGCGGGCGGGTGTCCGTGCTAGGCTAAATGCTAACCCTAGCCGGCCGGCTATCCCGTCCATTTTTCTTTCCAACGTCTGCTCCCTGGACAATAAACTGGACTACATCCGACTCCAGCAAACCACACGGCGAGAGTTTAGAGACTGTTGCGTCTTTGTTTTCACGGAGACGTGGCTCAGCGACAGAGTTCCGGAAGCCGCCATCCAGCTAGACGGGCTAACCGTGTTTCGAGCCGACAGAAACGCAGCTCTGTGCGGTAAGACTCGCGGTGGTGGCGTGTGTGTTTATATCAACACGGTATGGTGTAAGAACTCTGTGCTTGTTTCACGCTACTGCTCATCGCTAGTGGAGTTTGTGACTGTTAGATGCAGACCTTTTTATTTACCACGGGAATTCACCACAGTTTACATTGTCGGAGTGTACATTCCACCCAGTGCTAATGCTAAGGAGGCACTGAGTGAACTCTATGGTGCTATTAGCGACCTGCAGAATGCTCACCCCGACGGATTGTTTATTATCGCCGGAGATTTCAACCATGCGAATCTCAAGACTGTGCTTCCTAAACTCCATCAGCATGTGGACTTTGCAACGAGAGGAGCGAACACGCTGGATCGTGTTTACACAAACATCCCCGGCGCGTATCGTGCGGAGCCCCGCCCCCATCTCGGATACTCAGACCACTGCTCTGTTATGTTAATTCCAGCATACAGACCGCTCATCAGACGCTCTAAACCGGTTCTGAAACAGGTGAAAACCTGGCCAGAAGGAGCTACTTCTGCTCTTCAGGACTGTTTTGAATGCACTGACTGGGACATGTTTAGAGAGGCTGCAACCTACGGCGATTCCATCAACTTGGAGGAGTACACATCATCAGTGACCAGCTACATCAGCAAGTGCGTTGATGATGTGACCATCTCCAAGACCATCACTACACGCTCCAACCAGAAACCGTGGATGACTGCAAATGTGCGTGCGCTGCTGAAACAAAGAGACTCTGCCTTCAGATCAGGGGACAAGGCGGCCTTAAAAACAGCAAGGGCCAAACTGTCTCGTGCCATCAGAGAGGCGAAGCGCGCACACGCGAAGAAAATCCACAACCACTTCCAGGACAGTGGAGACACCCGGCGCATGTGGCAGGGCATCCAGGCGATCACGAATTACAAGACCACATCACCTGCTTGTGACCGTGACCCCTCCCTCCCAGATGTGCTGAACGACTTCTACGCCCGGTTCGAGGTGCAGAACAACGTGGTGGCGAGGAAGACCATCCCTCCTCCCACTGACCAGGTGCTCTGTCTAACCACAGCTGAAGTGAGGAAAACTCTATGCAGAGTTAACCCACGGAAGTCTGCTGGACCAGACAACATTCCTGGCAGAGTGCTCAGGGAATGTGCAGAACAGCTAGCAGATGTCCTCACTGACATCTTCAACATCTCCCTGAGCAGCAACGTTGTTCCCACGTGCCTCAAGACAACGACCATTGTTCCCGTGCCGAAGAAGTCTTCTGTCTCCTGCCTCAATGACTATCGTCCCGTCGCGCTCACACCCATCGTGATGAAGTGTTTCGAGAGGCTCGTCATGAGGCACATTAAGACACAGCTTCCACCCTCCCTGGACCCCATGCAGTTTGCGTATCGTCCAAACCGTTCCACGGACGATGCTATCTCCACAACCCTCCATCTGGCCCTCACCCACCTGGATAACAAGGACTCGTATGTACGAATGCTGTTCATTGACTTCAGCTCAGCATTCAACACAATCATTCCTCAGCACCTGATCGAGAAGTTGAACCTTCTGGGCCTGAACACCTCCCTCTGTAACTGGATCCTGGACTTCCTGACTGAGAGACCTCAGTCAGTCAGGATCGGGAACAGCATCTCCAGCACCACCACACTGAGCACTGGGGCCCCCCAGGGCTGTGTGCTCAGCCCACTGCTGTTCACTCTGCTGACTCACGACTGTGTAGCAATGCACAGCTCGAACCACATCATCAAGTTCGCTGATGACACGACCGTGGTGGGTCTAATCAGCAAGAACGACGAGTCAGCATATAGAGAAGAGGTGCAACGGTTAACTGCCTGGTGTGGAGCAAACAACCTGTCTCTGAATGTGGACAAAACGAAAGAGATGGTTGTGGACTTCAGGCGAGCACAGAGCGACCAATCTCCACTGATTATTGATGGATCCTCTGTGGAGATCGTGAAGAGCACCAAATTCCTTGGTGTTCATCTGG
>JAAIIK010009236.1:0-12525 GCA_014706435.1 Silurus glanis | reverse complement strand
ACACACACACACACACACACACACACACACACACACACTCACACACACACCGGTGTACGAGTGATATTCAGAGCTGACTGACTCGGACGCCTGTGGGATTTGCGCCTGATCTTCGGCGCACCTGTTCGCCGGCGTTCGGATTGACTTCCTGCTTCCTGTTTAAGCATTTCCCGCTCGTCTCTTCTGCTTCATGCCTTATTGAACACAGAGATGTTGCGGCGTTGTTGGTGTCCTGAAGCTACTCAGGCTGCGAGGCCGAGTGTGGATTATTCATGTGGAGAGAGGAGAGATGTGTACACAGAGATGGAGACAGATGAAACAAGGCATATACACACCCAGTTTTGTATTGCTATCACTGTGGGGTATTTTTTTGAATGCCGGTTTATCGCTTTTCACACCTAATAAAGCAAAGTGCTGCTCGAGGGTGTGTTTGCTCCGTGCCCCTGTAACGTACTGTGGAAACGATAAAGTCCAGTGTTCGGTATATAATTAAAATAATTATTAACAACATTCACAATCAACAGTTCATCTGCCCTGAAATGTATTCGGTTAACATTACCATCCTGGTTGCTAAGCAACATAGTGGACCAGGGATTAGGAAACCGTAGCTATTCATTATCTGAAGGTATATTTACCTCCTCGCTGCAGTAACAAGCCTTATAGAATATCATGTTTTTTATGGTTATAATCGGATTTACGATGTTAAATAGATATAATGGCATTGGATTTAATGGTCGTAATGGTTACACTAGGTATTGTAATGGTTATAATAGGAATTGTAATGGTTTCAATAAAATGTTGATAATGGGTTTAATAGTTATAAGAGCAATGCGATTGGGTTTAATGGTCATAGTGGTACTTGTAGTAGTTTCAATGATAATAATGAAGATTTTAATGGTTTTAATTGTTGGCTTAATGGGAATTGGTTTTAATGGTTATAATAGGGATCACGTTCATTTTATTGGTCAAAAGGGTTTGTATTTGTTTAAATGGGATATACATTGGGCTTAATAGTTTTATTGGTTTAAATGGTTATAATGGGATTTATAGGGTGTTTAATAGTTATATTGGCAATGGTGTTGGTTTTAATGGTTATAATGGTATTTGTTGTAGTTTTAATGGTAATAATGGAGCCTCTTATGGTTTTGTTTTAATGGTTATAATGGAAATTGTCTTGTATTAAATGGGATCTGTTATTAATTATGGGTTTAATAGTTATAATGGCAATGCTATTGGTTTTAATCGTTATAGTGGTACTGTACTTACCGTAGTAGTTTTAACATTAATAATGGAGTAATGTAAATGTTTTAATGGTTATAATTGGAAATATAGTGGTATTAATGGTTGAAATTGGAATAGTATTGGTTTAAATGGTTACAATGGGAATTGTTTTGGTTTTAATGGAAATAATGGGAATTCTATTGGTTTTGATGGTTATAATGGGGATCACATTGGCTTTGAATGTCAAATGGGAATTGTATAGGTTCTAATGCATTTATAACGCCCTTAATACTTATAATGGCAATGCTATTAGTTTTAATGATTATAGTGATATTTGTAGTAGTTGTAATAAAAATAATGGCGCCTATAATGGTTTTAATGGGATTTATAATGGGTTTAATGTTTATCATGGCAATGCTATTGGTTTTAATGGTTATAACGGGAATTGTAATAGTTTAAGTAATGGTTCAAATGGAAATTTATTGGTTTTAATGCTTATAATAGAGATTATATTGTTTTAAATATCAAATGGGAATTGTATTGGTTTTAATGGGATTTATAATGGGTTTAATAGTTATAATTGCAATGCTATTGGTTTTAAATAGTTATAGTGGTACTTAACGTAGTAGTTTTAATAGTAATAATGGAGTCTGTAATGGTTTTAATGGGATTTATAATGGGTTTAATGTTTTTATGGCAATGCTTTCGGTTTTAATGGTTATAACGAGAATTGGAATGGTTTAAGAATTTGTAATCACAATTGTAATGGTTATAATGGCAATTCTATTGTTTTTAATGGATCTATAATTGTCCCTGTGGATCTCTATTGGTAATTCTGCTGCATATTGTCTAGTCACACCACACATTCCATTCCAAATACTTCCAGCCATGTGCATTGTGGCTGCTGAAGACCAGAAATACAAGCTTAAAACAGGGAAGCTTCACATCTTGCTGCATTTTAAAGTTCAAGTTTGGTGACCTGCACATTCATATCATGCGATGAGATGTGATCAGTAGGAGATCGCAGATCGCAATAAAAGACGCTGTGATTATATCGCTGTCTCACCATCCTGTTTTATACAACGCAGCTTTAAAAGATTTTACAATGAACATCATTAGAGAATCTGCATGGTTCGTGGCGACATTATGTACAGGAACAGATGGTATATTTTGATATTAGTGCTTGTTGTCATATCCAGTTGATGCCTGCAGCAGGTCTCTGAAGATACTTCACATGCTGGAAATCAAGCGTGTCCACCCCTTTACTCTTATACTGTATGGACAAAATTTTGTGAAAACTGGACAATAAGATTGATGCGTGTGTGAGAGCATCCCATTCCACATTTGCTATAATAAACTCCACTATGTTTCATTAGATTTTGGAGTGTGTTTGTACAGATTTGTGGAGATTCACTCAGCCACATGATGCAGGTGAAGTACGGAGGCCTGGAGTGCAGTCAGAGTTCACATTCATCCCAAAAGTGTTCATTTTTCAGATCTTCCACAGCAATCCATGTAAAACAGATCTTCATGGAGCTGACTTTGTGCACTTTGTGTCAGGAACAGGTTTGGGTCTTGTAGCTCAAGTGAAGGGAAAATGTCATGCCACTGCATCCAAAGACGTCCTACACAATTGTGTGCCTCCGACTTTGTGCTAATAGCGAAAGTCAAACTTCCAAACAGGACCGGCACAAAACTTCATCCGAACTCTCCAGCAACACAACCCCAAGCCTTTCGAACATCACGGGGACTAAATGTTCATCACACGTTCTTCACGTCCTCGTGGGGGCAGGTTTCTCACCTGCCACAAAGCGCTGAGTACAATAAACTCGTGTAAGCGCTAGACGTCTGCAGCGTTCATTAATTATTCATCATACACAGAAATATGTGGAATTGACGTTCCTTTGAACGTCGGGGCATTATCGCTCCCGGCAGAGAGAGTCTCCAGCTTGTAATGTTCTTTTCAAACATGGCCCTCGCTCTCGCCTCGCGTCTGCCTCCGGAGCTGGGCGAGAGTAATTTAAAGCTTTCTTAATTATTTATCGCGTAAGCCATCCGTGCTGAATTATACCCCCGAAAAAATGCGCTAACAAACACAGAGCGGGGACAGAGAGAGAGAGAGAGCGAGGGAAAGAGAGAGAAGTCCACTGTTTACCGGGCGTTAAATATGCAAAAGTCTTATCAAATCACACCGACACATTTGAATGGTGGTAATTTTAATGCCACCATTGTGGTTGCGTATAATGGTGATTTGGGCAAACAAAGAAGTCTTTGTGTTGGTGTATAATGTATGTTACTGTGGATGCGGGAAAAATTTTCAACGTGCCGTGTCCTACTCATTTTGACCTTTATACCAGATTGTGAAAGCTTCAAGACTGCTGCTTTCAGACTGAAATAAAGGAAACAAGCACATGTTGAAGTGTCGATTTATTCGTTAAGTACCTTTTAATGGAGTTGTTGTGCACTAACAAAAGTTTTGAAAAACTTTTTATACTTTATTATTCCGACATCTTTTACATTGGTGGAGCTGGGAATATGAAGTCTACAAACCTACAATCAGAAGACTGATTGAACTACCACTTCCCATGTATATACCATCTCTATATTAGGGATCTCCATAACTGAGGCTGAACACGATGCAATAGGAAAATATAATGCTAGGAAATTCAACACGATACAGATAGTTGGCTTTTATTTCTTTGGTTCAGACAGACAACAAATCATCAATTTGCTTAAGAGCCTTCTGAATTCTAACGCATGGTACTTTGAAAAACAGGTCTTTGTAGTGCAAAAAAAGAAAAAAAAAACAGGAAAGCAGGAAGACGCAGCTCTACCTCTGCCATGTTAATCTGTATTCTACGTGACTCTCAGGACACGCCTCGGTCGCCGTAGTTTTGTGATACGTCATTCACCTAGCGGCAGCGGTGCTGAGAGAACGCGCTCGAGAAATCAATCTACATATTACATATTGGTCACAAATTATTGGTCAGTTTCAAAATAATAAAAGTAAAGCGCATTTACTAATAATTATACATAAATAAAACGTTTTTTACCGATGCGAATATGTTAAACAAAAAAAACGATGCATCACGATACAAATGCCAACTTAAGTTAGTTGATGAGGTTTCTCAGAAATCCAAAACTTTAAGACATTTGAAACAATATTGTTATGAAAACATGTGATTGTTACAAAGAAGGTTTATGGAAATCCAATTGAGTAATTTGTTTTTTTACTAAAAGATACCTGTAAGACGACCTGATTGAACCTGGAGAGTAACTGAGACAGAAAAATGTTTCACACCAAAAATACTGACACATGAAAAGAGATATTCCTGACTAAAAGTCATATACTGTATCACACTGTTCTTGTGTTTCAGTCATCTGAATAAATGGAGGGTTTGGATTTCTAGACCATCTCCGCAGCAAAAGCAGGGTTACTGAGCTTGCTAGCAAACATGCTCTGTGTTATCTTGGCTAGTCACAGCGATTGCTAAGGAATGTTCCATCCATCCATCCATCCATCCATTTATCCACTCACACCCATTAGTCCCAGCACATCACTCTCATGAAATCCAAAATGAGACAATATTTGGCATGACATTTCAAAATGTCTCACTTTCAACATTTGATATTTAATCTATATTCTATTGTGAATAAAATATAAGTTTATGAGATTTGTAAATTATTGCATTCCTTTTTTATTTACAATTTGTACAATGTCCCAACTTTTTTGGAATTGGGTTTGTAGTTGTCTAAGGTAATTACACATTCAAGCGTTGTTCAAAAAGGCTCTCTCTCTCTCTCTCTCTCTCTCTCTATTTATGTATGTATGTATATATATATGTATGTATGTATGTATATAAAATGAAAGCCAAGGCTGTGATTATCTGGTCAATGCAGCGGCTAATGAACATGCACGGATTTTCACTGCTGCAGAGCAAGATTTATTACTCAAAAGGTTACAGAGAACTTGAAAACCGTATCAAAGCTCCAGGGAAGACTTCAAAAATGTCATGTGAAGAGAAGGGAGCAGATATAAGTACAGATATTCGCCACGATTTATACTACAAAAAGCTAATACAAACAAAACACCAAGTAACAAAGAACCATAACTTGAACAAGCTGCCAAGGTCCTTGAGAAACAACGGCAACCATGGAAGACATACGTGAGACAACAGGAGTGCTCTGAGAGTTGAGACTTGTGATACAAGGGTGGCATGAAACAGGTGTGAGTTATTAGTGACAGGTGACAGTCATGTGATGATGCAGTGGCATGTAGACGACTGGCAGAGAGTAGAATGCGCAAGTGTTCCCGATAATATATATATTTTTAATAGATTTTAAATTTTACATAATACATTCTTAATGTCAGAGCCACCAAAGGACCCACTAGAACTTGTAAACAAGTAAACTTGTAAAACAAGAATATTCTACAAATGTTCTTCCTCTTTTTTTGCCTATTCCCATCAGGACCATCCATCTTCATATCACTCCATCCTCTACATCTGATTTTTTTAAACCAACCAACTGTCTTCCCTCACCACATCCATAAATCTCCTCCTTGGCCTTCCTCTTTTCCTCCATCCTCAGCATTCTTCTACCAATATACTCCATGCCCCTCCTCTGCACATGACCAAACCATCACAATCATGCCTTTCTAAAATGTTCTACCTGCTTGATCCCTCTAATAAACTCATTTCTAATCCTGTCCATCCTCAACCCCGCATCTTCAACTCCAGCTCCACCTCCTGTCTTTCTGTCAGTGCCACTGTCTGTAAACCATACAACATAGCGGGTCTCACCACTGTCTTATAAACTTTGCCTTTCACTCTTGCAGATACCCTTCTATCACAGATCCCTCCTGCTTTCACTCTTCTCCACTTCACTGACTAGAACATGGTCATTTTTTGTTTAACTTTTTATGCAATACTTGAATATGAAGGTCCAACATTTAAAGCATTTAAATTATTTCTTCACGAGAAAAACAAAAGTAAACTATCTGCACTTAAGTATCCAGTCGATCCCATATTACAAGTTGATTTCGGAAATCTCTCCATATTATTCTCGCTCAACAGCAACAGTTTGCTCTTGTAAAAACAGAGAGCACACAATGGCAAAAGACTTCCTGTATCGCCTTAGCATATAGCCATGATCTGATCCTGTTAACGTGAAATAACAGGGCTCCCGAGCAGGTTTCAGCTTACGGACCTGCTGCTATGACAATAATTCCCAGATGAGCTTTGATGGGCCAAACAATCTTGGATCATGTTGAATGGTCCTCTATAAAAACCAGCAAATTAATTAATCCATGTACTCCTGTACAGAATCTATGCAGCGATCAAGTAACAAATGAGTGAACAACTTGGATAAAAAATTATGCTAGTCAAACTTCGCAAATAAAATGTACCTATATACATTCAGTCAGCACATTACTGTCATAAATCAACTATATATATTATTTTTAGCTAGCAAGCTACCAATAACTTATGTAAAGATGAAAGATTTTTGTCAAAAATCTTGTTAAATTAGAATATATATGCTAGTAAACTAGCAGCAATTGTGGCAATAATTATAATTTATGCATATGGATTGCAATTTATGTCAGAAATCCCATCAAATCAGCATATTTTAGCTAGCAAACAAGCAATGAAAAATTTTATTATCATGATTTATGTTAAAGGTTTAAAATTTCTGTCAGAAATCCTGTCGAATCAGCATATTTTAGCTATCAAACAAGCAGTATGAATTAAGATTATTATAATTTATGTTTAAGGTTTAAATTTCCTGTCAGAAACCCTACAAAGTAACTTAGTATCTTAGCTAGCAATTTTGCAACAACAAAAAAAATTATGCCTTAAATGTTTAGAGTGTAATTTTAAACCTAGCTAACCTAAGCAAAATTTTGGCAAAAACAGTGCTGATTAATTATTTTGATTAAGGTACCGTATTTTTCGGACTATAAGCCGCTACTTTTTTCCCACGTTTTGAACCCCGCGGCTTAAACAACGAAGCGGCTTATTTATGAATTTTTCTTGGGTTTTTCCCGGTTTCACAAACTTCAAGCCAAAAAACTGAGCCCCATAACTTTAGAGCAATGAAATTTCCGAACGGAAACGAAAAAACGCACCTCACCTGTGTTCTGAGCTGCACGGCATCGGGAGAAAAAAAGTTTTTTTTTTTAAACGCACAACGATGCCAAAAGATAAAGTCCCGAGAGAAATAGTTGTGAAAGGAAGGAGGAAGACAGTGAACAATGACTTTCTTGGTAGGCTACTGTTTAGATACAAGCCGCTGTAACGCGTTGAGTCTGGGTGAAGGGAGAGCTCGCTAACTCCAGTTGCAACAGAAATCATATAAGCACAGACAGGTTTCCAAAACTCGTGCTTTTTTTATTTTTCTTGGCAACAGCGTTACGGGTTAGTCAAAGAAACTTATAAATGAGCATCAGAAAATAATAAGGACATATTCCTCGTCTTGCACACATGCAGTAATACCAGAAAAATGCAGTGCCAGGCTATTCCCAAAATACCGCTATGCTCCTAAAAGAAGCGCAACATATTTCACCCGTTACACCGTGTGTGACGTGTCTTTCGTTAAAGCCTGTGTAAAGTTCATTAGTTTCAGTGTAGACAGGTGCGGTAGGCTTATAGACAGGTGCGGCTTATTTATGTTCAAAATAAAAATATTTGTAAAATTCAGTGGGCGCGGCTTATATATGGGTTCGCTTTATAGTCCGGAAATTACGGTATTCAATTCCTGTCAAAAATCCTGTCAAATGAACGTATCTAAGCTAATGTTTATTTAGTCAGTGCTAGTAAACGCGATGCTAATGAAGAAAACCAGTTAACTAAGATAAATACATCATAATTATACTTTATTATAGGAATGAAGTCATGAATTTTTCACCCCTGCTTACTTTTTATAGGCAAACACACACACACACACACACACACACACACACACACACACACACGCTGCGTTGACCTCTGGGACAAAAAGCTGCCTATAAACTGGTACTTCGCCGGTCTTTTTGCTGGTACTCAAAAATTAAATACGATTATTTTTTTATGGTGCATGCACACACACACACACACACGCACACACACACACACACACACACACACACACTCAAATACACACACTGAATCACCCATTATGGGTCTAAAATGTTTATAACTCCTAATTACAGTCCTTTCTATATGTTTCAAACGAGCCCTGTGAGTACAAGAGCTCCAAGGAGACCCATTATAGCAATGTATGAAAAATCTGCAGTCACCATGAAGAGATAAATACACACATACACACCCTAGCAACCACCAAATGACCAAGTGACCATCCATTCACATCTCAGTCATACTTCCTGGCACACAAAAGACATCATTTGTCTTCTTTAAAACACAGCTGGTCCATCTTGACCTAGCTGGTAAAGAAATGTCCTCAAGACCACAATAACAGTCTTTTCGACATCCTCCAAAACACTTAAGACGACTGGCAACGCCACCATTTTCATGTCCCTTCAAGTTTATTTTTGTGTGTCCCCTCTCTGGGACATAACCCCTCAAGTAAATCTGCTCTGTCTTTATTACGGTCCAGACAGCATTCTGATTTAACTCTGATAGAGCATCATCCCTGAGGACACAAACACACAAGAGGGAGAGCTAGATGAATCGGAGCTCTGATGTTGATTTCCAAGCCCATTACAGCGTCTTCAATTTAGCCGTGTTCATTTAGTTTGCCAGAATAAATGAGACTCATTTAAGACGCCTGGGAACATCTGAACACCACGTTTTTGACCTATAAATTGCTCAAATCCAGAGAAAGCTAGTCCAAAAACAAGAGTGAAAATATTGGAACTCTAGTTATTAAGAGACAATCACAGTTACTGCTCTGTTTATTCCAAATAAACTAAAATAAACTATTTATAAAAGTTAAAAGTTTCCGTAAAGAATTCTTTCAAATGACTATACGTTACCAGAGATGCTAGCAATAACTGTTCATAATTAAGTTAGGTATAAAATTTCTGTCAGAGACCTATTCCTGTTAGCGTATGTTAGCCAGCAAGCTAACAACAAGCAATAACAGTCAATAGAAAAGAAAGAAAAAAATACATTATTTTAACTAGCAATATTAGTAGATTTTAATCATTTTAAGATGAGTTGAAAATTCCTGTCAGAAACCCATTTAAGTTAGCATATGGTAGCTAGAATGTTAGCAATAACAGAGAAGATTACAGTTTAATACAGTTTCCTGTCAAATTATTGTATTTTAGCAAGCATACTAGCAATAACTAGGAAGATTACAACAATTTATAAGTAAGGATGAAAATTCCTGTCAAAAATCATTCCAAGTTACTATATGCTGGCTAAAAAGTTAGCAATAACAGTGGAGCTTATAGTCATTTATGTGTAAAATATTTCAAATCTAATAAGAAATCCAATCGCATTAGTGTATTTTAGCCTAAGAGTTAATAATAACAATTTAGATCATGACTAGTAAATGATTATATTATTATATTATTATTATTGTTTATATAGTAAATTAAAGATTATAAAAATTTTCGATCAGGGTTGAAACCCTGTAAGCATATGCAATGCAGAAAGTTAGCAATAACAATGAACATTATAGCTTTTTTTCATCAATGTTGAAAAATCCTTTTATTTTAACGGATCAGACACTAGCAATAGCAGTGGAGATTATGATTGTTTTTGAACAAGGATTCAATTTCCTGTCAAAACCGATTCATGTTAGCATTTTTTAGCAGGTAAACTAGCAATAACAGAAAACATTAGGGACCCAAGATTAAAAATCACTGTCAAAAATATTTTTAATTGAAATCAATTCAATTCATTTTTATTTGTAGAGCGCTTTTAACAATGAACAAGTCTCAAAGCAGCTTTACACAGTTAATGTGATAATGAAGAATGTATAACTTTGTATGTTATAAGTCTACGTTTGTCCCTAATGAGCGAGCTGGTGGTGTCTGTGGCAAGAAAAACTCTCTGAGATGGCATCAGGAAGAAACCTTGAGAGGAACCTGACCTCATCCTCATCTGGGTGCCACCGAATGTCCATTTACTACAGCTAAACGCAAACTAAACATATTTTAGCAAGGATGCTAGCAATAACAGCGAATGATCATCTTAAGTTTAAGGATTTGTCAGAAATCCTTTCAAGCGTATTTGATCAAAGTTTAACATATAGCATATCAAAAATCTATCTATCTATCTATCTATCTATCTATCTATCTATCTATCTATCTATCTATCTATCTATCTATCTATCTATCTATCTATCTATCTATTCCACATTTAGTTTCCATTAGTCGTTATAATAAGCTCCACTCTTCTGGGAAGATGTTCCACTAGATTTTGTGGTGATTTTGTGGAGATTCATTCAGCCACAAGTGTGTTAGTAAAGTCAGGTAGTGATGTAGGTGAGAAGGTGAGGAGGTCTTGGGTCTTGCAGTCAGTGTTCACATTCATCCCAAAGGTGTTCAATAGAGTTGGAGCTCTAAAGCAGGTGATCTTTTACCCTAACCAATGGAAAGCAGATCCATTCATGGCTTTGTGAACAGGTGTCCCAATACTTTTGGACCTACGGTGTGTAAAAAGTTAGCAATAGCAGTAACGACTATGACCATTTGTGTATATTGAGTAAGGTGTAAAATTCCTGTCAGAAATACCGTCAAATTAGCATGTCTTAGCTAACCTACTCACAATAGCAGTAAAGATTCTAATCATTTCCTGTCAGAAATTCTTTAAGTTAGCATGTGTTAGCTAGGAAGTTAGCATGTCATCATTTATGTGTCCGTTTTGTGTCATTTTTGCTGTGAAATAGTTTCCTGTGAGAGAAAACAAGGACAAAGTGAAAAAGCAATTAAAAAAAGTATTAGCAAAACCTTGGCTGTTTTATTTACAGGGACACACACACACACACACACACACACACACACACACACACACACACACTGGTGTGCGCTTGGTGCCAACATGAAGGCAGAGCCATGTAAAATATTTACATGCATCGAGGATATAAACTTCTTCATGTTTGCTTGATGGGGCTAATCAACGTCTTGCGAAGTACATAAAACAGAATATGCAAAGACAAGAGGGAGCGAGGGATAAGCAGAAAGGGATAGAGAGAGAGAGAGAGAGTCATCGCACGACAGGAGGAAGACATGAAACATTAAAACATCTGGAAAGCAGAAGATGGGAAAGAGTTTCGGGGGCCAGTGAGGACACACCTCTGAGAAACTTTAACTTTAGATGGGAGGATGAGAGGAGCGAGGGATAAGAGGAATAAGGGATGAAAGTATAAGATGGAGGAAGGGATAAAAGGATAAGAGGAGTGAGTGATGAGTGAATCGATGGATGAGTCGATGAAAGGAGAGAGGGATTGGAGATGGGGGGAAGGAGGAGATGAAGCAAGTGATGATAAAGGTCAGGAATGAAAGGATGATATTGAGACAGGCATGAGGGATTAGAGGAAAGGGATAAAATGATGAGGTGGAACAAGGGATAAGTGGATCGAAAGGATGAGTGAATGAAAGAAGAGAGGGATTAGTAAGAAGGAGATGATAAGATAGAGCAAGTAATGACAGGAGTGAGGGATGAAAGGATAGGAATGAAAGAATGAGATGGAGAGAAGGATAAGAGGAGTGAGGAATGAGAGGATAAAGAATGAGAGAATGAGGTGGAGGGAGGGATGAGAAGAGTAAGGGATGAGGGGATGAGAAATGAAAGAATGAGATGAAAGGAAGGATGATAGGATTGAGGGATGAGAGGATGAGAAGAGTGAAGGATAAGAGGAGTGAGGGATGAGAAATGAAAGAATAAGATGTAGGGATGAATGAGAGGATTGAGGGATGAGAGGATAAAAAGAGTGAGGGATAGATGATGAGATGAGTGGGGGGGTGAGAGGATGATCGGAGTGAGGGATGAGAGGATGAGAAGAGTGGCGGATTTTGGTAGACAGATAGATGAAACAAGTGTGTGTGTGTGTGTGTGTGTGTGTGTGTGTGTGTGTGTGTGTGTGTTGGGTTTACTGTGTCAACACAAGTGTATTATCTTACTCAGTGTGTACCGGGTGATTAAGCAGTGTTTACTATGTCACTAAATATCACACACACACACACACACACACACACACACACACACACACTTGTATCTGTCTGTCCTCTTTCTTTTTTTTTACCTTCCTTTTATCTGTGGATTTGTCTTTCTTTATATTTAGATTTTTCTATATAAACTTTGCACACATCTATCTATCTATCTATCTATCTATCTATCTATCTATCTATCTATT
>JAAIIK010009214.1:2500-10131 GCA_014706435.1 Silurus glanis | reverse complement strand
CACACACACACACACACACACACACACACACACACACACACACACACTACACAAGGGGTCTTCAACATTTTAGAAACTGAGAGCTACTTCTTGGGTACCGATTAATGTGAAGGGCTACCAGTTTGATTCACACTTCTGAAATAACAAATTTGCTCAATTTACCTTTAATTATATGTTATTATTGATAACTAATGATATTCATCTATGTGAAGACACTAATCATGTTAATGATTTCTCATAATAATTATCAACAATGATTTAAAAAAATAGGAAACAGATAAATATCAATATGCAAAACTTTATTTCTATAAATCTAAAAGTATTGACATTTTCAAATGATCACTTATACAACATTTTCACTAGCCACTAACAATAAAAAAAAATCATGCACTACGTTGCATCATGTTTGTACAAATTATCAATTACGTAACATACAAAAATCAACTTGGAGACCAGCTAGCTCTAATCCAGTCCTTCTCAAATAGTGGGGCACGCCCCACTGGGGGGGCTCAGGGCGATGCCGGGGGGGGGGGGATGAAAAGAAAGGCGGAGAGAGACGAAGATAATAAGACAAACGGAAGTCTCCCGAAAGCTAAGACGAGGAAATATGGTGAAGTGTATGTAGCGTTTGGCTTCACTGTGACTACGGTGGGAGACAAGGAAAGACCAGTGTTTACTGGGTGTTAAAATATTGCAGCGGACAGCATGAAGCTAAATAAATGAAGGCGTCACTTAAAGACATCAAACCCCAATCACACTGATAAACCGCTTGAGTTTTTTCAGCGACTATAAAACAATGTTAATAAAGTTTTTCTTTGCTGTAAGTTGATCTATATTTCTTTTTTTTCTTTTTTGTTTTCTTTAATGTTAATAAGGATACAATGTTATGCAGAGGTGTACTTATAACAATTTTATAGACAAATGATACTATTTACAATCGCGGCGGAGAGTTGGGGGGGCGCGAAATGTTTACTTTATCCTGGGGGGGCGTAACAGAAAATATTTGAGAAGAGATGCTCTAAACTAATATAAAAATTAGAAACGTTTTTTTTTTAATATTGTCATTTTCAAATGCACACCAATGCAAGTGTGATTTAAAAAAGAATAGCAACAAAAAAAAAAATTAGATGCAGCTCACTGGTAAGTGGCGCTATGGTGAGCGATTTTTAGAAAAGGCGACTCATGTGGTCCTTGTGGCCGACCTGGTGCCCGCGGGCACCACTTTGTTGATCCCTGCATTACACTGTGAAATGATCATCTACTCTGACCAGCACAGGAGGGAAAACTCTAAGTGAATCACTTTCTTTTAATGTTTTTAATATTTAAAGTGTCTGATAGAATCAACACTTCCTCAAAGTCGTGTTTCTTTTCATTTATTTTGTTATTTTTTTCTCTGCCATTCTGAAATATCTTTCATTCATTTTGCTTTAAAAGACATGGAAGTGCTGCATTTTTCACTCAGAACCGCAAAGTACTGTGATGTGGAGAAAAAGAGCAGAGCTTACTGGGGTCACGAGTGTCAAACATTCCAGACTGGATATCTGGAATGCGTAGTTACTATTGAGGAATACAAGTGTGTATAGTGTAAAAGTATGCATAGTCAGTGTGTACAGTGTAAAAGTTTGTATATTTTAAAATTGTGTTTAGTAAGTGTGTATAGTGTAAAAGTGTGTATTTTGAGAGACAGATCACTCCCAGCAGTGTTCTCTAATCTTACACTTCACAGATTTACACAAAGAAAGACAGTAGGAATTTACCCAAAAAAACACTCCCTTAGACATGAAACACCATTTTCCCCCACTGGGAAATGAAACGCTTTGGGTCATGTGATCAATATTTTATATCTATAATGTAAGATTTAAAGAGGTGTTAGTGCTGAATGCAAAACTATATTTACATTTTTATTAATCTACAGTGGTGTGAAAAAGTGTTTGCCCCCTCCTGATTCCTTTTTCTTTTTTTGCATGTTTGTCGCACTTTAATGTTCAGATCATCAAACTAATTTAAAGATAACATAAGTGAACACAGCATGCAGCTGCAGAAATACACATTACCTTTCCTCTCCAGAGTTCTTTTGCCGTAAACCAGGTATTTCTTTAACCAGTAAGGACAGATGTTCTTCAGGTAATTCTCATTATCCCTGCTCAGATCAGCATTAGTAATCCACTTCGTCTTTGTGATCAGAGCTTGAGGTGTGGGAGTGATCCAACTTAGAGTGTCCATATCCAAAATGATGAAATCTTCTCCATCATAACCCCACTGGTCATATCCTCTTATATTTCCGTCATCATCAACCTCACAGCCATGCATATTCTGCCATGTGTGAACTCCTGCACACACACACACACACACACACACACACACACACACACACACACACAAACACACACACAAAGCACTTAAGCATAAGCTCACTATCAAATATGTTACTTTAATTATTCTCATACAAATACACACAAAGTGGTTAGCATAGCATTAGCTCCTTCTCTTTCCTCCCTCTCTCTTTTTGTGAAGGTTCGTTTCAGAGACATAAAATAAATGTGAGTTTGTGTTAAAAACAGAGCAGTGTGGATGTGTATATTTTATATAAAGGTGTGTGTGTGTGTTATAAATGGAGTCTTATGGATATGATTTTGTGTGTTTTGTATGAAGGTGTGTGTATATGTGTGTGAGTGGATGTTATAAATGGAGCAGTATGGATATGATGTGTTTGTGTTGTATAAATGTGTGTGTGTGTGTGTGTGTGTTTGTATATGTAGATATGATTTGTGAATCAGATGGTAGGTGCTATAAAACTGGGAGGTGAAATTCAATGTTTCTGCTCTTACAGTAAGAACTCCATGTGGAGGTGATGATGTCTACTCTCTCTGATTGGATGAGGAGATATGGATCATTGTAATACACATTTATGATCTGTAACATTCAAACTAATTATTTACTTCTAATAAATACATCTATGATGAAACTCATGATATGAACATATAATATCAATTTATGAATGTTTCTTTCAATCCAGCTGGAGAAAGTCATGAAACTCCTGATGATAAAGGAGAGAGAATTTACTCCTTACTCTACCCATTAGCTTTCAAGATCGGTGGGATCATCTTTCAGATAGAGATGTTTGGAGTTTCTTTCATGCATTAAAATCTAAAGACATGTCTCTGACTCCTGGACCACCAATACTGGCTCCCCCAAGGCTGTGTCCTTTTCTCTTCTCCCTGTATACCAAAAGGCTGAAACCCCAGTCACCAGTCTGTACAGCTGTTTAAGTTAGCAGATGATACTATCGTCTTTGGGTTCATCTGTGAAGTGGTTGAGTCTGCCTACAGTTGGGAAAATAACCATCTGATTGTCTGGTGCAGTCATAAAAACCTGGAGCTGAGCACTCTCAAAGTGAAGATGGAGATAGACTTTAAGAAGAACCTAGCCCCACCCTCCCCTGTCATACTGTGTGATTCCGCTGTCTACACTGTTGGCTCCTTCCGCTTCCTCTCTAAACTATCAGGGCATCAAGTAGGAACTTAACATCTGCTTTCTGATTAAAAAGCACACAGAGGTTGTACTTCCTAAGCGATGGCTGTTTTGAGAATAAGGAAATTTATCGTTTAAAAAAATTGTGACAAAGCTTAATAACTTAGTTAAAAAAGGTGTTAAATATCTAGGAGTATACCTGGGAGAAGATTCATTTATGCAAAAAACTGGAGGACAGCCAAGAAACTAAAAGGTTAATTAGAAAATTTCCTACTTTGAATGCACACTAATAATCAACAATCAAGCATCATTTTTGCTTTGGCACAGTATTAGTAGTAAGTTGTAAACTTGTGACAAGTACTATTTTAAAAACCTTTGAAAACCTGGGAATTGATAGGACGTTGTTTTTAATGGACACACCACAGATTCTTTACACTGGCTGCTACAGGAGCCCCTCATTTATAGAGCTTGCCTGGACACTCTTACACAGACTTTACTCGCATCTGGTCTCATCACGCCGGGACACCTGGTGGATTGACACGGATATTGGCACGACTAGTCCAGAAGTGAAACGATGTCTTCTCACCAGAGGAACAACAAATGTTAGTGGAGTACTGTGGAGGAATTGATTAACTGAATGAGGAGGATCCTTTCCCTGAACTGAACCTGTCTCCGAATTTAAAGGGAATTGGTACTGGTAATTTATTAGACTCTATTAATGTCATGAATATAATTTTTTACATGGTCTCTGGCAAAATGTTTTATAAAGCTTGTGTAAAGGTTTTTAATTAGAAATGTCTCAACAATAGAGTGGACACACCCTGGCACTCTGTGCTCAGGCTGGGTTAGGAGGACAGACCACAGTGCAAGACACTGTACAAGCCACCATTAACTAAAAAAGCTGGATATATACTTTTATTTCTATTCTGTCTCCAGAGACAGATCATTATTGTTCCATCAGTCTTCAAGCAGGAGACCATTTTTCATACTTTTGCATAAGGTTTAAACTCCCTTTTTACCTTCTTGCAGACTTGTTTAAAAAAAAAATAATTTTAGTACACACTTTTATCCTGGGGTGAACTACAGGTTGGTACTTTAAATGTTGGTACTATGACGGGTAAAGGGAGAGAGATAGCTGATATGATGGAGAGGAGAAAGGTAGATATGTTGTGTGTTCAGGAGACCAAGTGGAAAGGGAGTAAGAGCAGGAACATTGGAGGTGGGTTTAAACTGTTCTATCATGGTGTGGATGGAAAGAGAAATGGTGTAGGGGTGATTCTGAAGGAAGAGTACAGTAAGAGTGTAGTGGAGGTGAAGAGAGTTTCTGATAGGGTGATGATCGTGAAGGTGGAAGTTGAAGGGATGATGATAAATGTCATCAGTGCCTATGCTCCACAAGTTGGCTGTGAGATGGAGGAGAAGGAAAGATTCTGGAGTGAATTAGATGAAGTGGTAGATGGTGTACCTAGGAAAGAACGATTGGTGATTGGGGCAGACTTTAATGGGCATGTAGGTGAAGGGAACAGAGGTGATGAGGAGGTGATGGGTAGGTATGGTTTTAAGGAGAGGAATGTGGAAGGGCAGATGGTGGTAGATTTTGCTAAAAGGATGGAAATGGCAGTGGTGAATACGTATTTTAAGAAGAAGGAGGACCATAGGGTGACGTATAAGAGTGGAGGAAGGTGCACACAGGTGGACTATGTTCTATGTAGGAGATGCAACCTGAAGGAGATTAGAGACTGTAAGGTGTTGGCAGGGGACAGTGTAGCTAGACAGCATCGGATGGTGGTCTGTAGGATTGTTTTGGAGGTGAAAAAGAAGAGGAGTAGAGTGAGGACTGAAAGAAGAATAAGATGGTGGAAACTGAAGGAGGAAGAGTGTAGTGTGAGGTTCAGGGAAGAGGTCAGACAGGAGCTCGGTGGTGGTGAAGAGGTGCTGGATGATTGGGGAACTACTGCAGAAGTGATGAAGGAGACAGATAAAAAAAGGTACTTGGTGTGACATCTGGAAATAGAAAGGAAGAGAAAGAGACGTGGTGGTGGAATGAGGAAGTGCAGGAGAGCAGAAGGAGAAAGAGGTTGGAGAAACAGAAGTGGGATCGACAGAGTGATGAGAAAAGTAGGCAGGAGAACAAGGAGATGCGGCAGCAGGTAAAGAGGGATGTGGTGAAGGCCAAGGAAAAGGCATATGAGGAGCTGTAGGAGAAGTTGAACACTAGAGAAGGAGAAAAGGATTTGTAGCGATTGGCCAGGCAGAGGGAAGGAGACCATTTTTAATACTTTTGCATAAGGTTAAAACCCCCTTTTTACCCTCTTGCAGACTGTTTTTAGCCATTTAAAAAAAAAAATTTAGTCCACCTGTGTGCACCTTCCTCCACTCGTATACGTCACCCTATGATCCTCCTTCTTCTTAAAAGCTGGGAAGGATGTGCTGCAGGTTAGAGCAATAAAGGATGGAGATGGAAATGTGTTGACTAGTGAGGAGAGTGTGTTGAGAAGATGGAGGGAGTATTTTGAGCAGCTGATGAATGAGGAAAATGAGAAAGAGAGAGAGGGTTGGATGGTGTGGAGATGTGAAGCAGGAAGTGGATAGGATTAGTAAGGAGGAAGTGAGAGCAGCTATTAAGTGGATGAAGAGTGAAAAGTCGGTTGGACCAGATGACATACTGGTAGAAGCGTGGAGATGTTTAGGAGAGATGCAGTGGAGTTTTTAACCAGATCGTTTAACAAGATTCTGGAAGGTGAGAAGATGCCTGAGGAATGGAGAAGGAGTTTGCTGGCACCGATTTTAAGAAAAGGGAGATGTGCAGACCTGCAGTAACTACAGGGGAATAAAGTTGATCAGTCACACCATGAAGTTATGGGAAAGAGTAGTGGAAGCCAGGCTGAGAGAAGAGGTGACCATCTGTGAGCAACAGTATATCAGTAGGAGAATGCTGAGGATGGAGCCACCAGCCGGAGGAAAAGAGGAAGACCAAGGAGGAGGTTTATGGTTGTGGTGAGGGAAGACATGCAGGTAGTTGGTGTGAAAGAGTCAGATGTAGAGAAAAGGGGGGTGTGGAGACGGATGATCCACTGGTGAGACCCCTAATGGGAGAAGACAAAAGAAGAAGAAGAAAAAGAAGCTGTTTGAGGTTTCTTTTTAATTTGGGTGTATTTTCCTTATGTCACTTTTTTTGCAAATTAAATCTTTATAAATAAAAGAAACATAGAAACAGGAAAGTTGAGCTTTTTTAAATTATTAAATAAAAATTGTAATTTTTTTGGCAGGTGTTTTTCTTTATATTTGTGGAATATGGATATTCCATCAATAGTTATTTCTACATCAATTACATAAATACAGTTATTTAAATTAACAAATAACAAAATATTCTTGTACTGAAAATATAATACCAAGCACTATAATTAACACATTTTAGGTGCTTAAATACAACATTTACTCTTTACAGTTTTTCTCAGTTGCTTTGGAGCATTTCTCGAATTATCCTTAAGATTCTCAAAACAATGTGTACAAACAGCACAATACACTGGATTTCTTGCAAAAGCCTGTTTTTCGCTCAAAATCCTCAGTAATTCTCTCAAAAGTAAGTATTTGTGTCAATGAACATATCATTACCATCAAAATACCTAGTCCTTTTATCATTGTTTATGAACAAGATAGTCAAAATGTTTAGTCATTCTTTCAATATGACAATGATTTATTTTAGTGTTTCCTGATGTAAAGTATATTTTGCATTACAAGTATTGAAAATGCACGAGGCTGAATTGCCAACTATGAATTTCAACAGCACAAATCTACACATTACTGTATGTTGGATATTGATTGTAAGAGACTGGACAGGATTCACACTTTTTAATGTTCTTTACTAGTGGACTGTCTAAAAAATTACAATATAATATCATTGTGATAGAAAATAAAAAGACACAAATAAAAATTCTAAAAGGTAAACATAGGAAACACTTCTTAGGCAGAACTGCACATGCCGCACTATACAGTGTAATCTGTCTCTACCCCCTGACGTCCAGTCTGTCGGGCCTCAGATTTTCATCCACATCACAACAGATATCATCCCTTACAATACCATTGTGAGGTCATGATTGACTACATGATCCACAACAGTGACTCTAATTTCATCTGAAATGTGTCTATGTCTCTGGCCT
>JAAIIK010009197.1:0-12181 GCA_014706435.1 Silurus glanis | reverse complement strand
TGCTGCAGGTGCAATGATCCACAAGAATCCCCGTTCCAGCCGTTGGACTTATGGCCGCATAGTAGAGGAAGTTGAGGCTGCATATGGTCCCTCGTCCGAACATGCTGCTGCCATTGGAATAGAGTTGAGGAAGAGGGTCCGCAAAGCAGGCGAGCCACTCCATGTGCTAAGGGATTACATTTATGAAAAAGTCTCCATTGCTTATGCAGACCGTTCTGAAAAAGAACAAGACTCTATTAGTGTTGAGGTGTTCACTAATGCCATGGGAGATGCGGATATTGTGCAAAGACTGCTGGAAGAGCGACCACGTACTCTGGCCCGCGCCTATGAAATTGCACACAGGTATGAAACCACACGTCAAGCAGCCACCAGTGTAACGCAACTTATGCAATCCACCACAAGACTGATAGAACGAAGGACTCGAGCAGCTGCAGTGTGTGAATGTCCAGACGAGAGTGAGGGTGACGAGGAAGATGCAAAGCCGTCAACCCCTGTGTGGAGAGAGAAAAACAACTCAGAAGCAGAATTCAAACCTCGCCCACAAAAATTTATGAGAAGGGGTAAAATTAATTGGGAAGAGATTGTCTTTCACAACTGCCAAGGCATTGGTCATATGAGGCGGAACTGTCCTTTGCCCAGGCTCAATCTGGAAAGGACTCCAACCCTTCCTCTGCCTACCGGGACCCAGCCTGCTTCCACAGTTCTCAGAGTCAAGGGGAGTGGGCCGGAGATGTGTATTCATATGCTGTTGTATGACATGGAAATATGTGCCCTGTTGGACAGTGGGGCCAGGAGGAACGTGTTACCTCGGATTTGCTATGAAGCCATCGATGCTGATGTAAGACCCCCCACTCAAACTATCCACTGTACAGGCCCTGCAAGGAATAAGTCCGGCAAATGTTGATGTCCTTGGGGAAGTGGACGTTCCAGTGCAAGTTGGAGCCCACACAGTCAGTGTTGATTTCATTGTAGCAGATGTAGCCGAGGGCACTGAAGCCATTCTGGGGCATCCTTTCTTGGAGCAAGCCAGGGCATGTCTTGACTTCAGCAGTCAGAGGATTGTATTGTTCGGTGAGCAGATTCCGTATTTCAACCAAAAGAACAAGCCCAGGGTCCACGTGGTCCGCATAGCACGCACACTGTCCTTGAAGCAGGGCGTTAATACATCGTTCCAGGCAATGCACATTTCCGGGGGCAAGTACAAGGCAACATACTGCTGAGTCCGACTAAAGGCTTCACGGAGAAGCACCAGGTGATGGTGGCACGGATTATAATTGATGCCAATCTAAGTAATCGAGTGCCCGTGAGACTGTATAACCCAGGTAACGTTGCTGTGAAAGTGAGAAAAGGAGTAATTGCTGGAATCCTTCAACCTGCCCATGTGGTCCAGGCCAAAACTACAATGCCGCCCTTGGTGGGTCCATGCCCCATGGTCCCAAGTCACTTACAGTCACTGTATGCAGAAAGTACAGTGGATCTGAGGGAGATAGAACAGCATGAGCTCGCAAAGCTGCTCCAAACTTACGGTGATGTTTTCTCCACTGGACCCACAGACATCGGACGCACGAACCTAGTGCAACATGATATTCAGATCTGGCCTGGCCCACCTGTAAAACGGCAACCACGTAGAATGCCGTTTGAGAAACAACAAAGCGCAGACAAACAGATTAAACAGAATTTGGAGGCTGGCCTAGCCTCCCAAAGTAATAGCTGCTGGGCTTCACCCATTGTAATGGTGCAAAAGAAAGACCAAACGTACCGACTGTGTGTTGACTACCGGGCACTAAATGAGCGCACTATAAAAGATGCTTACCCACTCCCAAGGATCCAAGACACACTAGACACACTCTCCACAGCGAGATGGTTCAGTACATTGGACCTCGCCTCCGGGTACTGGCAAGTGGAGTTGACACCACAGGCGAGACAGGCAGCTGCGTTCTGCAGCAGGAAGGGACTGTTTGAGTGGAACGTCATGCCTTTTGGCCTTTGTAACGCACCGGCGACGTTCCAGCGCTTAATGGATCGTGTTTTGACCGGGATGCAGTGGGAAACCTGCCTGGTATACCTGGATGACATCATTGTGCTAGGCAAGGATGTAAAGGAAATGCTCCAGCGCCTGGCACAGGTGTTTGAAAGGCTGCGCCAGGCCAACCTGAAACTGAAACCCGCCAAGTGTTGTCTCTTCCGCCGCCAGGTGGTCTACCTGGGGCACATCGTCTCAGAGCGGGGGATAGCCACCGACCCCGAGAAAGTGCGAAAAATTCGAGAATGGCCACAGCCCACAAGTGTTCACGAAGTCCATCAGTTTGTGGGGCTCGCATCCTATTATAGACGTTTTGTCAAAGACTTCGCTGCAATTGCAAAGCACCTTCATAACCTGTTGAGAAAACATTTCACTGGACCCTTGAGAGCCAACAGGCCTTTGATGAGTTAAAGGAGCTGCTCACTACTGCCCCCATCCTAGGTTACCCAATGGACAGTGGTGACCTTGTTTTTGACACAGATGCCAGCAACTTCGGAATTGGAGCTGTGCTTTCTCAACAGCAGAAAGGAGAGGAACGTGTGCTAGCATAGGGAAGTCGGAGTCTGACGCCAACTGAACAGAATTACTGCACCACACGAAGAGAACTTTTAGCTGTAGTGGAGTTCACAGCACATTTCCGTCAGTACCTGTTGGGCAGATCCTTCACTATACGCACAGACCATAGTAGCCTACAGTGGCTGCTAAGGATGAGAGAACCAGAGGGACAGTTGGCCTGGTGGCTTGAGAAGCTTGGGGAATATGACTTTAGAGTTGTCCACCGCCCTGGCCGCTGTCATGAAAACGCTGATGTGCTTTCGCGGAGGCCATGCCATACAACTTGTAATAATAATAAGTTTAATTTATATAGCGCCTTTCCCAAGCTCAAGGACGCTTTACAAGGTAACAGATGAAATATAATGAACATACATAAACAAACACATTCGTCTGACATTTGCCCAGGACGAAGGATCACATGCAGCTGCATGAGTTAATAGCAGAGACAGCACAGACACAAAAACATACAGGACAAGAGATAGAACACTACATAGTACATGAAACATACACCACATTTCAGAAAAATTAAGGACTCCTAACACACATGCATTGACTGATAGTGGAGGTTGAAACTTGTCCATGCAACCTCAAGAATCCAATCTCGAGTAGCCTTCAGCTCTGTCACCAGGCAGTCCAATGTGATTTTGACTTCGAACCGGTAGATAATGTACCTATAGCTGTTACCCCGTAGTTTTGTGCAGTGAGGGTAGTGCAGCCTGCCATCACCGCCAGTATTTCTTCATTCTCTGGGTGGACTGCTGAAGAACTGCGTTTTGCTCAAGCAGCGGATGCTGATATAGCCCCTATCAAGAGGTGGATACAGGAAGGCGAGGGATAACCCTCCTGGGAAGATGTATCACCCTATGGCCCGGCAACAAAAGCTTACTGGAGCCAATGGCAAATACTATATTTAAAGGATGGCGTTCTGGTACGACATTACTACTTGAATGTGGGGCCTGAATTTTACCCTCAGGTTATTCTGCCGCGCATTTTCAGGGAAGATGTCATGCGCCAGATACACGAGGGGCCAGTGGGTGGACATTTCGGGGTGGAGCGAACATTGTCCCGGCTGCAGACCAGGTACTATTGGTATCAAATGCGAGAAGATGTTTCACTGTGGTGTCGCACCTGCACTAGCTGTGCTGCAAGGGCTCGTCCATTAAAGAGGCCTCAGGCACCTATGGGTACCGTGCGAGTAGGTGCCCCCATGGAAAGGATTGCTGTTGATTTGATGGGTCCCATGAATGAGACAGAACGGTTCAATTGCTATATACTTGTGGTGCAAGACTATTTCACCAAATGGGTAGAAGCCTACCCACTGCCCAACGACCAGGATGTCACTGTAGCAGAGGTTATAGTCGCTGAATGGGTCTGCCATTATGGGGCACCGTTTGCACTGCATAGTGACCAGGGCACCAATTTTGAATCTGAGGTTTTCCAGACCATGTGTGAGCTATTAGACATTGATAAGACCCGTACAACACCTTTCCGACCTCAGTCAGATGGACAGGTCGAGCGGTTCAATGCCACTCTACAGAAAATCCTAGCCACAACCTCTGAGCGATGTCACTGGGAGTGGGATCTTATGGTTCCTTATGCTGTAATGGCTTACCGAGTGACCAAACACAGTGCGACTGGATTTACCCCAAACATGATGCTCTTGGGCAGAGAGATAACGGAACCCATGGACCTGGTCACGGGAGAGCCTCTAAATGATACAACGACTAAATCATTCCCACAGTATGTGGTTCAGATGAGAGAAAGGTTGGAGTTGGCACACCAGGTTGCAAGGAAAACACTGGGCAAATCTGTGGAGCGTGCTAAAAAGCAGTATGATAAGAGAGCAGCCCAGACATGTTACAAGGTCGGTGATGCAGTGTGGTACCTAGTAAAGGGGACCAAACGCGTGAAAGACAAGATCGGGAAGTTTCTCCCCAACTACGATGGTCCTTACTTTATTCTGGGACATCTGGATGATCTAGTGTACCGGATTCAGAGAAACCCAAAGACCAAAGTCAAAGTTGTTCACCACGACAAACTCAAACCTTACCATTCTCGGCAACCCCTGGAGAACAGCTGGGTGTTTAAGGACTTGGAAGTTTGGCAACCTCAGGAAGTTTCCGCGCCAGACCTAGAAACTAACGAGGCTGACCTCGACTTGGATCTGTCTTGTCTCTTCGGGGAAGGAACAGAAAATTCTGGTGGCACAGACAGTATGCCTTGCATGGGTGGTACCGCTGCACCGATGACAGACCAGGACACAGAGGATGTTCAATGGAGCGAAGGTAGCACGGTACAACAGGTTGTGTCAGGGACTGTGGATGGCCAAGCAAGGGGTAGGCCGCAATGTATCCGGGGGCCACCAAAGAGGTTTGGAGGCTGGACAAACTAATTGTTCATAAAAAAAAAACTAATAAGCACTTTGCTGACAGTTTGTTATTGTTTTCTGATGAAAAAAAAAAACCTGGTGCATATCCGCTGTGGTTCTTTTTTTTTACTCTGTGTTTCATTTTATAACCCAGGTGGTTATTATTTCCGGGAAAAGTTAAAGCGGATAAAGTAACAATATCAACAGTCTACTCATTCAGGACCACAGCCATGAATGAACGGTTTTGCAATTAAGTTCCTGTCACTGAAAAGTAAACCTCAACAATGATGAAACTGTAATGAATGGACATTCGGTGCCACCCAGATGGGAATAGATTTGATTTTTAGTGTGATTCCCCTCAAGGTTTCTGCCTCAAACCATCTCAGGGAGTTTGTCATTGCCACAGTCACCCGTGGCTCACTTATTAGGGATGAACTTACAATTATAAGGAACAAACTAATGGGCGTTAAACACTCTTTTATATAACTTTATAACCGCTTTATCTCTGTAAAACTGTTTTGAGACAATGTCCATTGTTAAAAGCACTTTACAAATAAAATCAGATTGAATTGAATTTTCATTTTCGATTGTTCACTTGATTTCTTTTTGTTGCTCTCTGCACTGAGATAACAATACCATGTGTGTGAGTCATCATTTCTTCATCCATGTTTTCCACTTAAAAATCCTGGTGTTTATCAGAATTCTAACCCTTCACTGAGCCCTCGAGCCTTTACACCAAATGCTGTCAAAAGGCCCCAAAGATGATCAGCATCTGGATAGAATTCTTATCACTTGAAACCACTCACTTGTGCTGAGGATGGCTCCACATGGACAGCCTGAAAATTGCTTACAAACTGCAAAGATGGCTTTGGGCTGCAATTAATATAAAATGTTTCACACTCATGAAACAGTTAAAAACTTCAACAAAATGTGAAAAACTCTAAAGAAATTTCCTGGTTGCACAATTATACTTTTTATACATGCAGCACACTTATAGATATGATTTATTCATAATCACATACAGATATTATATCTTTACATTAAATTTACTGCATTTGGCAGGCATCCTTACCCTTAGTGATGTACAGTTATTTCATGTATACCAATGAGCAGTTAATGGGTAATGACTATGCTTTAAGGTCCAGCAATGGCCACTTGATATTAATGCCATTTAAACTCTTTGCTTCTGAGCAGAAACTCAACATCTTTACCACTAAACTACCACTTGCCTTGTCTATCTAGTTATTGACACCAAGGTGCAGTGTTGTCCTAGTTACTAAGAAATAATAACTAGTTACAGTTACTAGTTACTTCATTCAAAAAGTAACTGAATATATCACAAGGATTTCTGAAATAAATAACAAAACAAGCTGAATAATATATTTAGAATCAAAAACTAAAGTGGCTTCTGCATCATAAAAGCTGTTGTGTTGAGCTCTTAAAAATGTTCCTTTCACAGCTTAAGTATGAAAACTATCAACAATGTAGAACAGAACACCGGGTGAGCTTCTAGCTTCTAGCTTCGTCGAGGCGTGGAGTTTCTGGAGGAGCTTCGACAGATTGGAGTTGCTGTTTATCGCAGTAGATACAACCTTCTAACCAGAAAGACACAGCTTACATTTGACTAAAAAGTTTTTGTCTTTATGCTCAACTAAAGTGAAATAATGAGCATATTTCCACTCTGAGAAACTTGTCTTGCTCTCGCCTCGACTCGCCATTACTGCCGCACAGACCTGAATAAACGGAGACACGCCCACAGTGCGTCTTCTTCGTGTTTACAGTGGTTCATCCACCAATCCTACAATGCGTCGCTGCTGTAAACAGGTTAGACTGTAGGCTACACTTCAGTCAAAATTAATTCATTTTATAAAAGTAACGGGTAACGCACCATACGGTAACGGTAACGGAGTTACTTTATTTAAAAAGTAACGCGTTACAGTATTAGTTACTGTCAAAAAACTGCGTTACAGTAACTGCGTCCCACATTTTGTTGCCTTTCGTTATGTTCCTGGCTCAAAAGTTTTGTTGTCATCTTGTTCCAAATTTTTTTATTCTAACTTTACTTCTAATTGCGCTTAAAGTTCAGGTTCTGCAATTTAAAAGGGCTGCAGCAATGCCTTCTGTTGTTTGCTTATGTATGATCACAACTAGAAAGCAACCTAAATTGTTTTAACTGTTATGGCCCTGATTCTGTTTACTCATTTTTTAAACAGTCTTTGTGGTTTTAAGTGATCTTTGTATGTTTTTTTGTTGTTTCCTTATAATGATGATGCAGAATACATAAATCTACATCGCTTCCATTTAATCAAAGGCAACAACAGTTTCTGGAAATAATTTCTTGAAGGCTGAAGATGTGTCAATAATTTGGGGTGCAGTTTTCAAAACAAAGCACAATCATTTAAAAGTCTATAAATGTCAGAATAAGTTTTGCTAAAGGAAAGATGAAGTAGTTTTTTTTTGCATTACTATTAACTAACACATATACTAAAATAACTATTTTGGAACAGCAGGTTCTGAACTATCTGGAAATAATAAAACACATGTTCCCATAAATAAAAAGCAACAGTTTCATAGCAGGCTTTTTCATCTTCAGTCAAACCTGCTGGAATATGCAAAAAACTTGTTCTTTTTACTTTCCCAGTGCTTTTCCCGAAGGCACTTGCAGCATATACCATATGGCTATAATATTTTCTCTTTACTTTAGCTCATTTCTATAATTCGAAAAATATGTTATTGTCTATAGAACATGATTAAACAACTGATAAAAAATGTAAAATGGAAAACAAACCAGATTTGCACATAAATGTTTTATTAACAGTACATTACGAGGAAAAAGTTTTTAAAAAATGTATCATTAGTGCAGAAATACAAGTTTTGCTTTCTACATGTGCAGTTACAAGAGTCACGGGCTAAAGCTGGGAAAATATTGATCATCGGGTAATCGTCAATTTTTAAGGTAAGAGAAATAGTGGGATAGATATTTCCCATACTGTAGAGACAAAGAGCATTAGGTGCTACACGACTGAACAAAAAATATAAAGCCATTTATATAATTTCATCAAATCATTAGATCGGGAAATGATCAAATCTAAAACAAAGTCCGGACACTCTCGTGTTACCATTTGCTTTTATACTGTTTTTGTAGTAAACTGTTTAAGGCAAAGCTAGAAACAATGAAATTCACTATATAGTCATCTTGTATGCAAAGGTACCATCATAATGAAAAAATTCAACTGCACACAAAAAAATAAATAACTAAAATAAAATAAAATAAAAAGATTAGATATAGGTAAGTTACAGTTATTTCCCATATATACCACTGAGCAGTTGAGGGTTAAGGGCCTTGTTGAAAAACCCAGCGGTGGCCAATTGATATTGCTGGGATTTAAATTCACAAGCTTCTAATCAGAAGTTCTACATCTAAACCACTTAAGCTACTCTTAAAAGGTTGGTCATTATCTGGTTACTTGCTATACCTGATGTCTTGTGAGAGTCTTGTGGCTGGTGACATAATGATTTTTTGTGGCTGATGTAATAAATGGACATTTGGTGTCACCAAGATTAGGATGAGTTTCCTTTTGAGCCTGGTTTCTCTCAAGGTTTCTTCCCCATACCATCTCATGGAGGTTTTTCCTTGTCACAGTCACCAGACTTATAGGCATTATTTAATAAATAATGTATCTCTCTAAAGTTGTTTTGGGAAAAAATACATTGTTAAAAATGATATACAAATAAAAGTACAATGATAATATAATTGAATTGAATTAATGTATAACAGGAACCGATTAACAGCAGGTAAAGAGGGATGTGGCAAAAGCCAAGTAAAAAAAGGCATACGAGGAGCTGTATGAGAAGTTGAACACTAAGAAAGGAGAGAAGGATTTGTACCAATTGGCCAGGCAGAGAGATCGAGCTGGGAAAGATGTGTTGCAAGTTAGAGCAATAAAGGATGGAAATGGAAATGTGTAGACTAGTGAGGAAAGTGTGTTGATAAGATGGAGGGAATATTTTGAGCAGCTGATGAACGAGGAAAATGAGAGAGAGAGAGAAGGGTGAATGATGTGGAGATGGTAAAGCAGGAAGTGGATAGGATTAGTAAGGAGGAAGTGAGAGCAGCGATTAAGAGGATGAAGAGTGGAAAGTCGGTTGGACCAGATGACATACAGGTAGAAGCATGGAGATGTTTAGGAGAGATGGCAGTGGAGTTTTTAACCAGATTGTTTAACAGGATTTTGGAAGGTGAGAGGATGCCTGAGGAATGGAGAAGGAGTGTGCTGGTACCGATCTTTAAGCATAAGGGAGATGTGCAGAACTGCAGTAACTACAGGGGAATAAAGTTGATCGGTCACACCATGAAGTTATGGGAAAGAGTGGAAGCCAGGCTGAGAGAAGAGGTGACCATCTGTGAGTGTACAATAAATGGATAAAAGCACATCACTCCTGAAACCTCTGGTGAAAAACTTACTTCCTTTGGCAAAAAAACGTGTTGCCCTGTCATGAAAAACATACCAACCTGTATTGAAAAACTAACTGCCCTTTGGTAAAAAAAAAACTACTACTTTGGTAAAAAAAAAAGTACTGCCCTGTGGTGAAAAAGAACTTAATGCCCTATGGGGAAAAACTTACTGCCCTGTGGTGGAAAACTTACTGCCCTGTGGAAAAAACTTACTGCCCTGTGGTAAAAAAACGTACTGCTCTTTGGTGGAAAACTTACTGTCCTGTGGTAGAATACATACTGCCCCGAGGAGAAAACTTACTTCCCAGTGCAGAAAAACCTAATACCCTGTGGATAAATCTTACTGCCCTGTGCAGACAAAATGTACTCTGTCTGTCTGCCTGTCTGTCAACATAGATCCATGAATTGAATTTCAACCGGTACAACATTCTGAGCTGTTGTTAAAGAAAGTCAATCATCACCTAGTGTCCAGTCAGAGTTGAACTACATTTGATTAATTCGTGTAATTCAGGGTTCAATTGTCCTGCACCATTCTAAGAAGAGTGTTTTCTCTCCTTACACTTGCAGATGTAATGAGAGAACCCTTACTCCACACAAACTCTGTGATCTCGTAACAGCTGATCATGTAATGAAATTTATGTGTTCACTTCAAAGTCACAATATATGGAGTTCTCTGCAATTGGAGACCACTCTTTCCTGCTGTGGATGGCTCCACACAAACAGCCTAAAGATCCATGAGATTAATGTGGAGGTTAAACTCAAGAACCATGACGATGGATTTGGACTGTAATTAATAGAAATATTCTGCTACACAGGTCTTGCATTCAAGTGTCCAACAGGTAATAGCTGATAGCTTAAAAAAATATATGGAATTATATTGAGAGGAAATTTGCTGTCACTCAAATGAGGATGGGTTCCCTTGCTATCTTTGTCACTGGCTTGATCATTAGGGATATACTTTGGGACTAATTTCTTGCATTAAAATTTATATTTTCACTGAATTGAATTGAACTAGTGAGGAATTGCAGCTTTTCTGAAATATAGTAAAGTAAAAAGTAAAATAGTACTCATTAAAATATAGTATATAATGAAAAATATAGTATAATAGTAAAATACACTATATGGACAAAAGTATTGGGACACCTCACTTTCCCAGACATATGCGTTTCTTTCCCAAACTGTTATCGCAAAGCTACAGGCACACAATTGTATCGGGTGTCTTTAGATGCAGTAGAATGGAATTTTCCCTTGACTTTAACTAGGAGGCCCCTGTTCAAATATGGTTTATATGGGTTGGAGTGGAAGATCTCCTGCTATAGAGCTCTGACCTCAACCCTACTGAACACCTTTGGGATAAATTGGAATGCTGACTGCACCCCAGACCTCCTCACCTCACCTACATCAGCACCTGACTTTATTAACAGTCTTGTGTCTGAATGAACACAAATGTCCACAAGCTCACTTCATAATCTACTGGAACATCTTCCCAGAGCAGTGGAGGGAATTATAAGAGGAAATTGGGACTAAATGTGGAATGCGATGCTCAAAAAGCACATAACATACTTATGACCAGGTGTTCACAAACTTCATCAATATAGTGTATAAAATGATGAAGTACAGTAACGAGGAAGTAAGCGAGTGAAAATATCTTGAATATAGTCACATTTATCCAGTATTTCTTATTTTAAGATGACAATAAACAAAATCATTTGCCAATAGAATTGGAACTACAGGCTTGAATTGTGTAATGATGTCCGGAAATAAGTCTTAAATCTGTTTAATTGTAATTTTATAACATATTAGTAGTAAATTTGATTACATTATTTAACATTAAATATTATAATATGAAGCATGGCAATATTAAATATATTTCCACATGCTGCTGTTTTTTTTTTTTTTTTTTGCATGTGGTAATATTAAGGTAAAACCTGATTTTAATTACAAAAGTGTAGCTTTAAAAAAAAATGTAACACAGACAATCAGATGCATTAATCGTTTGATGTGCTTAAACCACAGGTTCTGTGCATTACAAGGCATTACAAACCAAGGTCTGTTTCCCTGATATCTCTGTTCCTGCTAACATCTTCCAGACAGCATTGTCCTGCTGCAGGCCAAAGACCTTCACATCACATGATTTAGCTTACAGCTTTATTTCAGTTTCCTGAAGTAACTGTGCTGCATGCTGTGATGAATAATAAACTCATCTGGATTGCTTTTTAAAACTTCTGAAACAACTTCTTCCATGGACAAGATGTCATAATTCTTGTACTTGGCAATTTGTAAAGCAGGTCTTGAAGAATGAGAGGAGAAACAAAGCGTCTATCAAAGGAGGTCTAAAAGAAAGGTCCAAAAATGGCAAACAATATCACCGTAACAACTCATAATAATGGAACCACAAGGATGTCACTTTAAATACTAACACAAATGGATCTGAGCAGCGACTTGGTACACAAATGTAACTTGAGTCAAATGACCATGTAATGAAATTAAGCGTTAAGTTAGTTTCGTTCCAGATCTTTTTAAACATATTGGTTTCATCTAAGAATCTCCCAGCCCAGTCTCACAGCATTTGTGATATATTTACGAAATGTAGGATAGATTTAGATACTGATTTGTTATTAAAACAAAACTTTTGACCTCATAGTACGAAGGTGTTTTAGTGCCATGTTAAAAAAAATATAGTATATATAGACATATATATATATATATATATAAGATTAAGAAAATAGAGTACAGTATGAGATAACATACTGGTAATAATTTGAGTAGGATTTGGATA
>JAAIIK010009020.1:0-10334 GCA_014706435.1 Silurus glanis | reverse complement strand
GTTTTTTTAATAAGGCAATTTTTTTGTGAAAACATGATTTGTCGCCTTTTGCACTTTTTAGCAGTTCCTCGTGAAATTATTATTATAAAAAATATTAAAAAAATGTAAAATAAAAAAAAATTTTAATTCATATTTTAACAATATCATAAAGCTCGGATAAATGGGGAGGGTTGCGTTCGGAAGGGCATCCAGCGTAAAAACATGAGAACTCAAACATGCGGATGGTCCGCTGTGGCGACCCCTAATGGGAGAAGCCAAAAGAATGATGGATATTATGAAAATATGAACTTTCATCTTCATAAACATAATTTCGAGAAAAACTTTTAAAAAGAGTACAAATCAGGCGTGGAAAGTCATAATTCATCAAAATTGCTAATTTTATATTTTTATTTACTTAGTTACAGTTCCATCTACACAAGATTGACATCATTAAATATGACAGAGACACTCATATCTATTGGTGTACAATGCACTCACCTCTCGCCGTTTTTAAACCCGGAACAATGCTGGCCGAGCCAGATCCTGAGGGAGAACAAAGGACCCGTACCGGCGTCCGCGAGAGAAACGAGCCGGCGTCAGGAACAGGCTGAGGGCACGCGCACAACGCGCGCAACAGGATACTGTTAGCCAACATCCAGTCACTGGAAAACAAGCTAGACGACCTACTGAACATCAAATGTCGGCCCTTTTATCTACCTCGGGAATTCAGCTCAGTCTTAGTCAGTGCCGTTTATATTTCACCTCAAGCGGACACGGACACTGCCGTATGGGATTTACATGATACAATAACACTCAGTAGTGATGAAGTGCTTTGAGAGACTGGTCAGAGACTTCATCACTGCATCACTACCAGACACACTGGACCCATTTCAGTTCGCGTACCGTCAGAATCGTTCTACTGAGGACGCCATTGCTCAAAAAAATGTTTCTCATAAAATTAAGATTAAAAAAAAATTCATATTCTTAAGCATTATTTCATGAAAACTCCTTAATTGCAATAAGTGACCGAAAAAGAAAACATGAAAAATCGTTTTGACTAAAATATGACTTTTGAATGTCAGTTAATTAAAAATATTAATTTTTATATACAAAAACATAATTTCATGAAAATCTGTAAAAATGTTTAATTGAATTTTCGACAAAACATATATTTGTCATGGCACGTTTTCGTTTTTCAATCACTTATTGCACCTGTCAACGGATTTTAATGAAATTTGCTAATGTATATAAAAATTCATATTTTTATAATAAACATTTATTTTTACAAAAAAAAAGACATTTTAGTTACAACATGATTTGTCATGGCACATTTTCGTTTTTGTTCAATTATGGCACATTTTAACGATTTTCAATGAAATTTGCTAATGAATTTAAAAATTCTTCTTTTCATAATTATCAGATTTTAAAACATTGTTCACGTCATTTTTTTTTGTTTTCTTGTTAACCACTTTCTTGGTAAAATATGAATTTTTTTCCACTAAAATGCGTTAATTAGTAATAACTAATTAACGCATTTTAATGGGAATAAAATCATATTTTAGTTACAGCATGATTTGTCATGCCACCTTTTCGTTTTTCTTTACATGAACTTATTCTTAAGAATATGAAAATTCATTTTTTCATAAAAACTAATATTTTTATGAACAAAAGTCATACTTTGGCAAAACGATTTTTTATGCGATCTTTTAGTTTTTCTTTCACAAATTGCACCTTTTAACGGTTAGTATTGAAATTGTTCAAATGCATATAAACGTTTTTCATTATCATATTTTTTTTTTATGAAAAACAGTAATATATTGGCCAAATTTGATTTGTCATATCTTCTTTTTGTACTCTAATTCTACGTTTTAATAGTTTTTTAATCAAAATGATGCTAATTAATATAAAAAGTATTTTTTTTTTTTTTTAGGAAAAAGTCATATTTCAGGCAAAACATTTGACATGGCACCTTTTTTTTGTTAACCCATTGCACTTTTAAAAGTTTTTTCATGAATTATTCTTAAAAACATGGAAATTAATATTTTTCTAATAACCATCACTTTATTTGTTTTACAAAAAAGTAATAATTTAATCAAATTCATATTTTTGTAATAACTATTATTTTTTATGAAATAAATGTATTATGTTCTCTTCACTTAATTTGTAACAATCTTTTTTGTAAAAATTGCTAATTAAAAGAAAATTCATATTTTCATAATATAATTTTCGATAAAATTAAATAATTTTGTGACACGTTTTTTTGTTAACTTATTGAACTTTTTAACGTTTTTTTATGAAATTCTGGTTAATAAGATGACAGTTCATTTTTTCATAATAACTATCTTTGTTTTTAAAGGGTCCCGGGTGGTCTAGTGGTTAGGACGCGGGGCTCTCACTGCTCACTGCCCGGGTTCAATCCCCGGTGAGGGAACCAACAGCTCCCACTCCACCCAGCCCCAACCACTCTTTATCCCAAGCCCGGATAAATGGGGAGGGTTGCGTTAGGAAGGCATCCAGCGTGAAAACATGTGCCAAATCAAACATGCGGATAATCAGCTGTGGCAACCCCTAATGGGAGAAACCGAAAGAACTATCTTTGTTTTAGTTTTTTTGTTTTTTTACGAAAAATAGGCATTTTTGGTTAATTACTTTTTGTTATGGCACCTTTTTGTTTTTTTATTAAATTTGCTAATGAATATAAAAATTCATATTTTCATAACTTTCATTTTTACGAAAAAAGTTATGAAAATATGAATTAACTTATTTCACCTTTTAACGGTTTTGCATGGAATTTTTCATATTCACAAATCAAATTTTATGTTAAAACAATGTCGTCGATTTCATTTTTCGTTAACTCATTGAACGTTTTTCATTAATAATGCTTAATAGCATGAAAATTCATATTTTCCTAATAAATATAATGTTTTTACCAAAAAAGGTTAAAATGTTAAATTTTTTTTTAAGACATGATTTTAACGAAAAAAAGTTAAAATGTCAGATTTTGTAAGACGACTCGTTCTGTATAATCACATCATAAACGTAAAAGAATCATCCTAAGTGCATGTTGGATGTGCAAATATGGCTTTGTTCACTAATCCTTTTGTCGTCGCTGAGACTTGCTGTATCGCATTTTCAGCGCCTAAGAAGCTTATCCTTTGCAGCACATACACGGTTTTGCCAAACATGAGGTGTTGATGCGTTTTTGATGAATTATGACTTTCCACACCTGATTGATTCACTTTTTACAGTTTTTAACAGTTTTTCTTGAAATTATGATTGATTATGAAATTTCATATTTTCATAATTTCCATCATATTTGCATAAAATAGTCATATTTTTTTGTCAAACCATGATTTGTTTTGTTATGTCACATCATAAATATGTAAAATAATCTGTCAAGTGCAAGCTGTATGTTGAAAACATGAATTTTAGTCATCAGAATATCATTTAAAAAAAGATATATCTATTGAAAAACATTTAAAGGTGCTACAAATAATCGAAACCAACAAAGGTGGAATAATAAATTGTTTTGACAAAAAATTATTTTCATAGTAAAAATATGAAAAATATGAAAAAATAATTAATATTCAGAAGCATTATTTAATGAAAAGCTCCTTTAAAATTGCAATAATTGAATGAAAAAAATGACATGAAATGATAAGTAATATAAAAATATGAATTTATATATTCAAAAATAATTTTCTAAAAAAAAGTTTTCATAGTTCAAAGTTCAATACGGGAATGAAAAGGTGACATGAAAAATCATGTTTAGACAACAAATATGCATTTTTATCGTATAAAAATGTATTTTGAAAATATATACTTTTTTAATTCATAAACTTTATAAAAAAAAAAAAAAAACGGTAAAGAGTACAAGAAGAACTAAAAACAAAAAAGTGAAATGAAAAATCTTTTTTTGACAAAGATTTGAATTTTTTAATAAAAATATATTGTTAAAATGTGACTTTTAACAATATCATATTTTAACAATATCATATTTTAATAAAAATATTTTTAAAATGTAAATATTCATTCATTCATTCATTTTCTCCCGCTTATCCGTAAATCGGGTCGCGGGGGCAGCAGTCTAAGCGGGCCCCCGCCTTCGACTGCTGCCCAATCCTCACAGCACCGTCCCTTACGGTCCCTCCTGCAGGTGGTGAGCCCACGGGAAGGCGGCCCCACGTCACTCCGACGTCACGGACCTTGATATTTCCCTCGTAAGGGAAGTAAATATTCATATTTATAATAATTTCATAGAGAACTGAAGAGTGCACAAAGTGAATGATAAAGGTGACATGACATTGTTTTCACAAAAAAAGCCTTTTTATATACAAAAACTGTTATTATGAAAAATAATCATATATTCTTAAAAAAATACGTTAAAATGTCCATTAAAAGATAAAAAAAAAAATGGTGACATTGCAAATCATGTTTTTAATGAAAATCCGACAATGGTGGCATAACAAAAGTTTTACAAAAATATTTTTTTCATAAAAATTTGAGAAACATGGAAACATTTATTTTCATATTCAGAAGCGCTATTTCATGAAATCTCCTTATTAATTGCAATGAGTGAACGAAAAAAAGAAGACTTTTTGAATGATGACTTTTGAATGATAGTTAATAAGAAAATATTAATTTTTATATACATAAACATAATTTTATGAAAACCCGTAAAAAAGTTTAACACGGGCATGGAAAGGTGACGTGAAAAATCATGTCTTGACAACAAATATGCTTTTTTTTCGTATACAAATAGGATAGTTATTTTGAAAATATTATTTTTTCTATCCAGACGCTTAATTAAAAAAACTTTTAAAAGTACAGACAAACAGAAAACAAAAAAGGTGACAAGATAAATCATTTTGACAAAAATATTACTTTTTTCAATACTTTTTTTAGCGAAAATATGAATTTTCAAACCAGGTGTTCACAAAAAATATGCCTTTTTTATAGAAAAAAATTAATAGGTATAATGAAAATATGAATTTTCATGATCATGATCAGATTTTCATAAAAAAAAGTGAAAAGGTGGAATAAAAAATAAAAAAAACTAATAATGATGATATGATAAATCATGTTTTGACAAATAATATGGTTTTTTTCTTGATAATTTCCACAAAAAAAAAAAAAAAAAAAAACATTTAAAGGTGCTATAAATCATCGAAAACCGACAATGGTGGCATAACAAATTAAGTTATGACAAAAATTTTGTTTCATATTCAGAAGCATTATTTCACAAAAAACTCCTTAAAAATTGCAATAAGTGAACAAGAAAACATCTGTTTTGACAACAAATATGCTTTTTTTGTATAAAAATTGTGATGCGGAGAATGAGGCGGAAGCCGAAGTAGACGCGCACAAAGTCTTTAATAGCAAAAATAGGCAGGAGATACACACACTGGCAGTGAAGCAGTATATCCCTGTGAAAGCAAACGGCAGTTCGTGTATAGTATCCACAGGACCGCGTTTTGTCAAAAATATGACTTTTCCTAAAAAATATAATAGTTGGGGATTCTGGTTATGTCGGGTTGCTGAACGGTCACGCTTTTCAACTCTCTCTGTGGATTTTCATAATTACCAAGCCTGTTGACAAAAATACTTGTTTTTCTGTTCTCTGGAAAACATTAAGCATGTCTGCGCTATAGCAGAGGAGGAGAGATTAAAAATATATCATGGATTCAGCTGTGGATGATCTGGGATCCATTTCTGAATCAGTGCTGTTATACATGCTGGCGTCATTGCTAACTTTCGAGGCTGAAACTCAACCCGATAACAGCGAGATTCTCTTGGCTATGAACGGTCTGAACAGTGAATTTTTATCCCAAAACAAAGAGGTTCTGGCAGCCGTGAAAGAAGTCAGATAGGATTTCCTTTTCTGAAAGACTTACCGAGGCTGAAAACCGGGTTGGTCAAACCGAAGTCGACATTAGCGATCTTCAAGGTAGGGTTTCCAAACTCGAGAAAACTGTATCGAATCTTGCTTCTGCTCTTGACTTGGTAGAAGCCGGCGCTCTAATATTCGCATTCTGGGACTTCCAAATGGAATTGAGGGAAACAAACCTCCTTCGTTTTTGGAAAACTCTCGCTCAGGTTCTGGGTGCGGACTCTTTCCCGGCGCCGGTGGTCATTGAACGGGCACACAGGTTACCCAGTGGAAGTCAAACTGGAAATGCACCAACAAGGCCAAAAACAATGATACTAACATTTCTCAAATATGCCGACAAAGTCAAAGTATTGAGAGCAGCTTGGGAGAAAGTACGGTGATGTTCCAGAACCACCGCATTATGATTTTTCCTGATCTATCACCTGAGATGTTGAAACAACGAAGGCGATTTGACGACATAAAGCGAGATCATCTGAGAAGGAAAATTAAGTACGGGATGATTTTTCCCACCCAGCTGCTGGTCACTTCTTTAACTTTCCCGAAGAAGTAAACAAATCGCTGGCCTGCAAAAGGATGCTGAAGGAGCAGAGCACCACACCACGGAGAAGTCGTTTGTAGAAGTTAAAGGTTTTTTTTTTATCGGCTCTTTACGTTTTCCAAGTGCTTAATCTCACTACAATGTAAGCCAGCAATGTTGGTAATTTTTGACACAAAGGCTGGCTCTGATTTAGAAACTGAAACCGAAAACTGAGTTGATATGCTTGATGTAAATTGTGGTTAACGGGCATCATATCTAATGTATATGAGAGCGCGTGAATGATTGAAAAGTTTTTTTTTTTTTTTTTTTTGCACAGTTTTAATTTTCTTCTTAATTCGGCAACCTTATAGCGTTCCTATTAGAGGACCGTTAGAGTCATAGAAGGGATGTTCGCCATGCACTTTTTTTAGTAGTGCGTGTGCTGGAAGGTTATTTTGTGTTCTAAAATAGTGTTCCAACAGGAAATACACTTATTGCCAGATGAATTCAATAAATTACGTAGAAGATGGCCCCTACAGGTTTTAGCTGCATCCTATAGCTCACGTTCAAGAGTGGTTGCTGTGCTGATACACAAATCAGTACCATTTCAGGTATTAAAGACTGATCCATCTGGAAAATACGTTATTGTTGCAGTTAGGATGCTTAATGAATGTTGTAATCTTATGAATGTTTATGGTCCAAACAGAGATGAACCACAATTTTTTCATCTCTTTTTTTGTTCTGTCCTCTCTTCAGGGTAATTTAATATTTGGTGGGGATTTTCATTGCACCTTGAATCCTGGCTTGGACCGTTCTACTGGTACTGATGCTTCCCATTCACAGAGTAGGAAAATACTGAATCAACACATCTTCTTCTTCTTTCGGCTGCTCCCATTAGGGGTCGACACAGCAGGTCACCGTCTCCATACCACCTTGTCCTCTACATCTGCCTCTTTCACACCAACTACCTGCATGACTTCCCTCACCACATCCATGAACCTCCTCCTTGGCCGTCCTCTTTTCCTCCTACCTGGTGGCTCCATCCTCAGCATTCTTCTACCAATATAATTCATGTTCCTCCTCCGCACATGTCCAAACCATCTCAATCTCGCCTCCATCACTTTGTCAGCCAAACATCCTACATGCGCTGTCCCGCTAATAAACTCGTTTCTAATCTTGTCCATCCTCGTCACTCCCAACAAAAACCTTAACATCTTCAGCTCCGCTACCTCCAGCTCCACCGCCTGTCTTCTACTTAATGCCACTGTCGCTAATCCATACAACATCGCAGTCGACAGTCCTATAAACTTTCCCTTTCATTCTTGCAGATACCCTACTATCACAAATCACTCCTGTCACTCTTCTCCACCCACTCCACCCTGCATGCACTCTTTTCTTTACTTCTCAAAAACACTCTCCATTACTTTTCACTGTTGACCCCAGTTACCTGCACCTTCGCCACTTCTTCTCCCTGCAACCGCACCACTCCACTTCCCTGCATCTTATTCAGACACTTGTACTCTGTCTTAGTCCTACTGACTTTCATTCCCCTTCTCTCCAGTGCATATCTCCCCCTCTCCTGGCTCTTTTCAACCTGCTCACTACTCTCACCACAAATCACAATATCATCCGCAAACATCATAGTCCAGGGAGACTCCTGTCTGACCTCGACCGTCAACCTGTCCATCACCACTGCAAACAGGAAAGGGCTCAGAGACGATCCTTGATGTAGTCCAAACCTCGCCCTGAACCAGTCTGTCGTTCCTACTGCACACTTCACTGCTGTCTCACTGTCCTCTTACATGTCCTGCACCATCCTCACATACTTCTCTGACACTCCTTCTGCACTTGTCTATACTTCTCCATCAAAATCCTTAAAGCAAATAAGGCATCTGTGGCGCTCTTCCTCGGAATGAAACCATACTGTTGCTCACAGATGGTCACCTCTTCTCTCAGCCTGGCTTCCACTACTCTTTCCCATAACTTCATGGTGTGACTGATCAACTTAATTCCCCTGTAGTTACTGCGTCTGCACATCTCCCTTATGCTTAAAGATCGGTAGCAGCACACTCCTTCTCCATTCCTCTGGCATCCTCCCACCTTCCAGAATCTTGTTAAACAATCTGGTTAAAAACTCCACTGCCATCTCTCCTAAACATCTCCATGCTTCTACAGGTGTGTCATCTGGTCCAACCGACTTTCCACTCTTCATCCTCTTAATCGTTGCTCTCTCTTCCTCCTTACTAATCCTATCTACATCCTGCTTTACCAACTCCACATCATCCAACATTCTCTCTCTCTGATTTTCCATATTCATCAGTTGCTCAAAATACTCCCTCCACCTTCTCAACACACTCTCCTCACTAGTCAACACATTTCCCGCTCCATCCTTTATTGCTCTAACTTGCAGCACATCCTTCCCAGCTCGGTCCATTTGCCTGGCCAATCGGTACAAATCTCCTTCCTTAGTGTCCAACTTCTCATACAGCTCCTTATACGCCTTTTCCTTGGCTTTCGCCACATCCCTTTTTACCTGCTGCCGCATCTCCTTGTACTCCTGCCTACTTTTCTCATCACTCTGTCTATCCCACTTCTGTTTTGTTAACCTCTTTCCCCTTATGCTCTCCTGCACTTCCTCATTCCACCACCACGTCTCTTTGTCTTCCTTTCTATTTCCAGATGTCACACCAAGTACTTTTCTAGCTGCCTCCCTCATCACTCCTGCAGTAGTTACCCAATCACCCAACACCTCTTCACCAACCACGAGCCTTTGTCTGACCTCTTCCCTGAAACTAACACTACACTCTTCCTCCTTCAGTTTCCACCATCTTATTCTTCTTTCAGTCCTCACTCGCCTTCTCTTCTTCTTCGCCTCCAAAACCATCCTACAGACCACCATCCGATGCTGTCTAGTTACACTGTCCCCTGCCAACACCTTACAGTCTCCAATCTCCTTCAGGTTGCATCTCCTGCATAGAATATAGTCCACATGTGTGCACCTTCCTCCACTCTTATAGGTCACCCTATGCTCCTCCTTCTTCTTAAAATAAGTGTTCACCACTGCCATTTCCATCCTTTTAGCAAAATCTACTACCATCTGCCATTCCACATTCCTCTCCTTAAGGCCATACCTACCCATCACCTCCGTTCCCTTCACCAACATGCCCATTAAAGTCTGCCCCAATCACCAATCGTTCTTTCCTAGGTACACCATCTACCACTTCATCTAATTCACTCCAGAATCTTTCCTTCTCCTCCATCTCACAGCCAACTTGTGGAGCATAGGCAATGATGACATTTATCGTCATCCCTTCAACTTCCAGCTTCACGTTCATCCCCCTATCAGAAACTCTCTTCACCTCCACTACACTCTTCCTTCAGAATCACCCCTACACCATTTCTCTTTCCATCCACACCATGATAGAACAGTGTGAACCCACCTCCAATGTTCCTGGCCTTACTCCCTTTCCACTTGGTCGCCTGAACACACAACATATCTACCTTTCTCCTCTCCATCATATCAGCTATCTCGCTCCCTTTACCAACATTTAAAGTACCACCCCGGACCTCCACTGCTCCATTTCCTGCCGTCTCTGTAGACGTCTTCCTCCTCTCCTTCTCCTCCATCGGCCAACAGTAGCCCAATTTCCACCGGTACCCTGTCGGCTAACGATACGTGTGGCGGTCGTTGGTAACCCGGGCCTCGACTGATCCGGTATGAAATTCTCATTTGTGATCCGCATATTTAATTTGGCACGTTTTACGCTGGATGCCCTTCCTAACGCAACCCTCCCCATTTACCCGGGTATGGGACAGGCACTAAGAGTGCACTGGCTTGTGCCTCCCTAATGGCTGGGTTATTTTTTGGCCAAATTATGACATTTAAAAAAAAAAAATATATATATAATATATATATATAATATTTCATAAAAACTGCAAAAAGTGAAT
>JAAIIK010008652.1:0-11261 GCA_014706435.1 Silurus glanis | reverse complement strand
CACACACACACACACACACACACACACACACACACACACACACACACGCAAACTCTAGCCAAAACCCCTGCACGAGGGGAACAGCTGGACATGCACAGGTGCACAGGAAATGAGGGGAAGATGTTAGACACATGGTGTTTGTTGGTTGTGTCATTGAGACACTGACTCTGCCCTTTTCCAGAAGTTTGACCTTGAACTTTTTAGTCTGTTCTTTGCAATCTATGCGCCCTGAAGCTCTGCCTTGTTTATTTAGAGTAAGATGGTTTCACTTTTTGCACCTATGCACATGTGTATATATTGTAAAAGTATGAGTGATGCAATCAATATTAAAGTCTATAAAATCTCTTCTTAACCACCACTTTCCCCACTCATATCTGCCTTTGTTTAGATGATGAAATAGAGTAGAAACAGATCACTCGGTCCCTTTTGGATGTTTGCATCACTGAACTCTAGGCGATACTTTGTAATTTATCAAAATGAATGTAATTTGTATAGTGTTATAGCAGCTAAAAAGCACTACAAATGTAGATCTCATACGAGCAAATTTAAGGCAACAAGCACATCACCAGCACATCAGATAACAGGATTACAAATCATTACTTTCTGACAATTGTATACCATTGAGAAAAAATCAAAAATATATTTGAAAAAATGAGTGCTAAAAATATATTTTTAGTACGAGAATACTGTGAATGAGAAGTAAACTCTGTTTTATGATAACAGCAGCAACAGCAGCATCTTAGATACAAATCCACAGTATCCAGCTGACATCCATCCATCCGTTCATCTATCCGGCCAGCCAGCTATCTGTCCATCATTATCCAATTTTCCTGTCTCTATCTCTTGATTCCAGCTTTGCTTCTTCAATACTGTAAAATATCCCCTGCTGCATTCATTGCTTCTTCCCAGCACAACTCGGCATAAAAAAGGGGAAAAGGCAGATGAGGATGAGAGGCTGGATGAAATGAATGATATTTTATTCAGAGCTGTCAGATTAAAGAGAAGATGCTGAAATTATAAATCACACACATTTATTTCCTCTCATTTCTTAAGCTGTTTTATTTTAGGAAATGAAAAAAGATTAAAAAAGAAACCTAAATGTACTGTGTTAATATTTTTTTATATATCTTGATATCATTTATATCATTTATATCATTTATATTGATATCATCAATATAAATACACTCTATGAGCAAAATTATTGGGACATCTGACTTTTCCGGTCATTTGTGGAGCAACTCAAGAACTTTGAGGATGGATTTGAACAGTAATGAATATTAACAGTCTACTACAGTGGCTCAGGGCCAGAGTTTAGCATTTACGCGCTTATCACTGAACAGTCACACATCAACAATGATGGATTTGTAATGAATGGACATTCGGTGCCACCCAGATGAGGATCTGTTCCATTTTAAGTCTGGTTCCTCTCAGGGTTTCTTCCTCATGTCATCTCAGGGAGATTTTTCTTGCCACAGTCACCACTGGCTCACTCATTATGGATAAACTTTCGTTTACAAGGAACAAACTGATAGGAACACATGACCTATTTCATTCGACCATAATAAACAAATCAAATGTGTGCAATACAATATACAGTATGTGCATTTAGGAAGGAAGCCATTCATGATAGAAAACTCTATCATTCCAGCATTCTATCTTTCTAGCCATTTATGTATTTATTTTTTATCCTTTAAGGAGTAATCGTATAAGGTAAAGGTAAAGAAAATGACCACAGGACTATACAGATTTCCTTGACATAAAAAAATGGTTCTAGAAAAAGGTTCCAGTCTTCACTTTTATGACGGACTGTTCAGAAGAAGATACGCTGAATTACTCGCTGACATTATTATGATTATGATTATACATGCAACACACGGACACGGTGTCACATACATAAGATTGGGAGATGAAAGAAGTGACAGTATGCTGGGTTAATCAGACTGCAGCTTAGAAAATGGACATGAAAGCGACACTTTCATTTTCAGCAGTTCCATGAGAAAAGGGGCAACAAATGAGAGAGAGAGGAAAAAATACAAGTCTTCTATAGGGGGGTTGATATAAAGACTAAAGTAGGACACTGGCAACTAAAGGAATGAGAGAGAGAGAGAGAGAGAGAGAGAGAGAGAGAGAGAGAGAGAGATAGATAGATAGATAGATAGATAGATAGATAGATAGATAGATAGATAGATAGATGGTGGATGTTGGCTGGACAGTTGAATGGATGGATGCATGCATAGACTTTTTGCAGGTTCAGTGAGAGCTGTAAACTGTCTTGAGCTGACAAGCAGGTGGTAGGTGCACTCCTTCATCTGTGATCTGAGTCGTCACACACCTCACAGTGTGTTCTTTTGGAAAGGAGGGATGAGTGAGGGGTGAGTACAGAAGATCATGTGTATCTTAGCACCTGTCCTTAGTAACTCACATTTCCTGACCCCCATATATATTTAAAAGACTTGATTAAAATATTCCAAGAACAAGCAATCGACAAACTATTTAAAAAAAAACAATAATACTGAAAAGAGGGTGAAGCAACAAAATCGGAAGTGCTTGTGACTAGACGTGGACAGATATTATCTTATATCTCAAAAACAGAAAATATTCCGACATTCATCAGAATAAATATGTATATTTTACAATCTTTATAAAGAGCAATGTAGGTCATCTAATAAACAAAGTTGTTGTATACTAAGAATACTCAGAAATGCATTTGATTACTATCTCATTCCGAATTAAAAAAAATGCAGCTACAATAAGCCATGAACGGTTTAATGATTATTCCAATATATATTCAAGCCTAAGGCATTATGGTGGCAGGAAAGGACTTTATAAAGCTTCGAGATTTATGTCTGAATTGGGTGCTTGAAATCCCAGCAAAGTGTTTTGAAATGCATAGCATTATTGAATGTATTCATGAAGTTTTCTCTGAAACATGAAGTCAGGAAGCTCCTCCTTCTTTTTAAATAGCTAATTGTGTTTAGCTTAGCTTTGTGTTTACTTTGTGTTTACTGCCCATGCTAAGTCATTCTTGACAGCTAGTGCCATGAACATTAACCAAAGCATTAACGATGTGCTGGATTTCAGCTGATAATGGAGGATTTCAAACGTCTAAAGACACACATTCAAACACCCACAGATACATCAACATCTCACACATGCCCATAAAATTTTGCATGTGCTTTTTGTACATCCCATTCCTCAATTAGTCCCCATTTGTTGTTCCTCACTCTTTTTGGAATATGTTTTAAGTCTTGAGAGTGTGCTCGTAGACATTTTAGTTCATTCAGCCTCAAGGTTATTAGTAAAGTCAGGTAATGATGTAGGATGAGAAGGTCTGGTTACACTTTCAATTCATCCCAAAGGTATTCACTAATATTAAGGGCAAAAATCAATATCAGGCCACTCAAGATCTTCCACTCTAAACCAAGTAAATCATATGTTTTTTGGAGTTTGCTTTGTACACAAGGGCATTGTCATGCTGGAACAGGCTTGGGTCTCCTAGTTCAAGTAAGGGGAAAAGATATAATGTGCCTCAGCTTTGCGGTAACAGTTTTGGAAACATATGGCTGGAAAGGTTAGATGTCCCAAATGATTTATTCCTTATAGTGTTCAATTCCTCTCATTCCTCTCAACAATGGCAACTTTGACAAAGTGTTTATTATAATGTTTAGTACAATACTGTATTACTACTGTATAATCTAAAGTGAAGCATAAGTGCAGAATGATGTCATCAAGCCTGTTGGTCCATATTGGTTGTAGACTGTAAATTTTAAATACCATACATTCACAAAATGCTTTTTATATAAAGCTTAACATACTAATGCCAAAAACCACAAAACTTTTCATTTTCATATCAGGGGTGGCTTCAAGAGGTGGTTGGTGGTTTTTAAGACAGATGTCAGCAGACAAGCTTGTGTTTGCTCAGCCAGTGAACTTTACTATACCAAGGGAGCTGAAAGGAGCTGTTTTTGCTCCATGACTTCTGAATTAAATCAATATTGGCCATCGGTCTGGTTTTCTGTTTAATTCTCAGTCTCACCGCATCAGCATCAAAAACCATTTTCCAAATTATCAGAGCAACTGCAGTAGTAGTGTCTGACATGTTACAATAAAAAATAAAGGCTAAGCTCTAAAGCCAAGTAGAGATGGTATAGTAAAGAAGCAAGTGACAACTGCATAGGCAAAGCTACAAATAAATGATACATTTCTAAAATGAATGCAAACAATCATTAATAAGCAATGATTTATTTAAATAATAATAATAATTTTGGTCATGGTAAACTGCAATGGATTACAATTCTTAGTTTATATAACAATACCACTGCAGATTACAATACTACTGCAGCTCTGAGGCGATATGTTTTTACATGAAATGATGGCAGTCATGCTCATTGTTCACCATTTTAATGATTGGTTAACAAAGAATAAAAAGAGCCTGACACTGCAGTGACATATGTGATATTTCGGTTTGCTAAAATTTGGAATTTCTACAAAAATAGTATAAGTAATAAAAACAAAATAAGTTACACCGGGGCCAATTGCATGTGCTTGAATCATGGATGACACTACATGCGTACGGTATGCACAGTAGTAATAACACAATAATGAATTCAGCATGAGTTAATAGCAATTAAAAAGAAAATGAGCATTGTGTTACTTGTCATATTATATATGGCAAGACATAATTTTCCATTAAAAACTAATCATGTACAGAAAATTGCAGCGATTTTAAGTCTGGCCTGAGAATTACTCTTAAAAAAAACTAAATTGTATGGTTAAGTGTGTAACGTGTAGAGTGTATTGTATTAGAAGTAGCTGCACACACATACATACAAGCACACAACAGAAATATATAATAATATATCTGCATTTGACATAATGAACAATGGCATATCGTACTGGAAGCCCGCACAACAATTATACATGTATGACAAATCCCTATTAAAATGGAGATAAATATGAAACGAGCGTGTTAAGGCTGGCATAAATTTTAACCACTGGCTATTATGCCACTTTACAAATGGGCACAAATCTAATTTAGTCATATCTCTCCACTCAGCTTTAATTCCAAATCGCAATCCAATTTGTGTTGCAATAAGAGTAGCGGGAAAATTTATGCTATAACTAGATCAGGTGAGGTGTCTGCATTTCAGCTTAACCTTTCTTTCTTTCTTTCTTTCTTTTGCCCTTTCTTTCGCCCTTTCTTTCACCCTTTCTTTCGCTCTCTCGCTCTTCCTGTCTCATGCACACACAAGCCCTGAGGCTGATGGCTCAAATTAAACCTAACTTCCCTAATCCTTTATTGTCCCTTTCTCTCCAATTTTCTATTCTGGATTTTAATATTAGATTATGACCTTGTCATTCATAACCAGGTTAAAGAGCCATATTTCTCTTCTATTCTTGGACAGAACCCCCCTACACCCACCCACCCCCACTCCATTAAAATAAATGTGATTATAAGCTGCAATCCACTCCTATAAAGGCCTGACTACAAAGCTTTTTTTAGACAGCATGTGGGTGTTTGTATGCGACTGTGTGACTATGTATCTCATTACTATAATTAGCACCAGTGCTATTTCTTTGTTCTTTTTTTGCCACGCTCACACCTCTGTGGGTCAAATGTGAAAATGTGGAAGTGGATTCTCACAGTTGTTTTCTGGTTGTGTGATATAAGGAGGCTTTTGATATTAGTGCTTGGCACAATATACAAGAGTATCCCAAAAAATCTCAGCTGCATTCTGTAACAGTCTCTGTGCCACGATATACAACGAAAATACTTTAATAATGAATGGAAATTATGAAGTTTTGCTTACATCATGAAGCTCTATGACCTCTTTAGGAAACATTCATGGCTTGGGGAAAAGAACATAACATGGAATGCCTATTTATTGTAGTAAGCAATTCTTTTTTCCAGCCTTTTGCATGCATAGTAACATTGTAGCTCACGGTATGACAATCCATGTATTCAAACTGTTAATGCAATATTAAATGATAATGAGCTTTCATTTTTATTAATTCAATTATACATTTAATTATGGTCACTGCTAATAACATCCATATATGTTAAGGTTCAAGCATGTTTTTTCTGTACATCTAATTCCACATATTGTTCCTATTCGCTGTTATAATATCCTCCACTTTTCTGGCACGATAGTCCACTAGATTTTCAAATATGGTTGTGTAGATTTGTACTCATTGTCTGTCTGATGTAGGTTGAGGAGGCCAAAGGGGTTTAATAGGGTTGAGGTCCACTCCACCTCATGTAACTCATATCTTCATGAAGCTTGCTTTGTGCACAGGGGCATTGTCATGCTAGAACAGGTATGGGTCTTTTAGTTCAAGTGAAGGGAAAATTTAATGCTACCACATCCAAAGTCATTCAATACAATTCCGTTTGTCCTAAAACCACATATGGCTGGAAAAAGTCATGTCCTAATACTTTTGTCCTTATAGTGTATATTTGTACTTGTGTGAGTTTTTGCAATTCTATTTCATTGTCCTATTGGGGGCTTTGAGATGAGTGTGTAAGTAGCTGTGGTCACACTGAGAATTTAATAAAACACTTCTCCTACTCCAAAAATGCGGTGCCACTTTGCCCTGTTCTTTGGCTCAAAGGTACTAAATTGGCTGCTGGCGAGGATGCCATATAAACACCGTATGACCTTAACTCATGACCAAAGGATTATTATTATTTTTGTATTTTTTTTGTGAGATTTTTGCCCCAGGCATCTACATTTTGGCCAAAAATTGTCCAGTGTGAATCTGAAGCTCATCCAAGAACACTGATGCCATCGACAAACATTTCATCAGTGACTATGACAGGATTTCAGAAAAAAACTATTTCAGTATTATTTGTAAATCATTTTCATGTAGGCGCTTCTTAATGCTTCAGTCAAGCCTACTAAACTGTCTCTACTCTCAGAGTTGAGAGTTGCTCTCATTTGAGAGTTGACAAAATATGAGCAGGTAATTGAGTAGAAGAAGAAAGATGAATTCATGTTCATGATTGAAAACAAACAAAGGAGCTGAAGAGCCAGTGTACTATTAATTAATGCATTTGAGGTGAACAGATTGCTAAAACGTTTGGCAAAAAAATAAATAAATAAATAAAAACAATTTAAAAACACTTGTGTGTAAATAGTTTAACTTTACATTTGCCTATTGGTAGCCATAATGGAACCTACCAAATCGTCCAACCACAGCATTCATCATTAAGAGAGAGCAAGAGAAAGAAATAGGAGATGTGGATTGGTGTGTGTGTGTGTGTGTGTGTGTGTGTGTGTGTGTGTGTGTGTGTGTGTGTGTGAGTGTGTGTGAGAGAGAGAGAATTGGAGAAAATCTTTTCTTTGGTTTCTTTCTTTCAATTTCCTTCCTTCTCCTTCTTACACCTCCCACGAGAATCAACAGCCTTCTGTATGTCTGCAAGAGAACAACCTTCCACTCATGACCGAACTTACCTCGCATTCCTCCTGATGTTTGTTTGAACTCTAGGTGTATGATTGACTTATTCATAATCGGTCGTCTTATTTAGTTACTACCATGTATAATTCTGTAGTGCAATGAGGGATGTGCTCTCATATGTAGTTACGAGACACTGGAGCGAATGCAGGTCTGCCAGGCCCTGGGAGTTTACAGGGTTAAATAGATTTATTCCATTCTGAAGGACTTGTCCTTGTGTTTAAAACAGGATGCAGAGTTGAAAACCAGACGATGCACTCACACCTCAGAGGTTTCAAAAGTTTGTGGAACATTTCGGTAAACCGCCTAAGACTAGAAATTACTTACTACCACATGCTGTACAGTATCGTTCACTCTTCCACTTGGAATTCATAATCTCTCTCTTTTATGTTAAATATTTCTTTTCTTTGTGTTTCAACATGCTTTGTTGATCTCCAGATAGCCTCTAGCACGTCACAGACTTTTATTTTATCTTCGTCCTCCTGCGTCTACTTTTTACTTTTTTGCTTCCTAAGAAAGGACAAACAACTTATCAACCAAGACTGAGGGATGCAGAAAAAGAGGTGAGAAAATGCTCAACTTGCATTTAAAAAAAAGATGAAACCCTGGATGCCAACTCTGAGACAAACTCAAATTTTATATCAATTCACTCTGCAAGTTTATGGAAGAAACGTCCAAACTGGAGGAACATTACCGAGATGAATTTGTACAGCATTTTTATTTATTTATTTATTTATTTTTTAAGAGATTGCAGCTGTCGTTTCTTTTGTCACCAGAGGATGGGGATGCTGGCTCATACATCTGTTATCTCTCATCACAAATCTTCAAGCGAGCTGCTGATTGTGCTGCGTCACAGGGCACTGTAGCATGCTCTGTAGCATGCACTATCTACCTTCTTCTGCATACATGAGCTCACCGATGCCCATGAATGGCCTGTGCTGTTGTGATTGACAGGAGAGGGAATGACATTCCTCTGACCAGGAGACCATAGCCAATTTATCTTCCTTAGAGATCAGGCACAACGACTTTAAACCAGGACTCATAGTGGCATGTGTTTAAGCCATGTATTGTACTATGATGTTTAAAAAGCTTTCCTCTTCAAAACAAACTAAAGGAATATCCAAAGTATACACTCTCTATATACTTTTTATTACATGACTGATAGATAGTTATAGTATTCCAATCTAAAACGGTTAAATACTGTATGTAAAATGATGAATGCTGCTCCGTTTTTTATTTAAACAAGCATAGAATTTCATATCAGCAGCAGTTTGACAGCTGTGAAAGATTTGTTTTCTTTCTTTCTTTCTTTTTCTTCTTCTTTTTTTTTTTTGCTTTTACAGAAAACCAGAGATGCAGAAAGTGGTAAACATGATTACATGCAAATATCGTCACCAGTGCAAATGAATTCATTCTGACGAGAGATTTTTTTTTTTTTTTAAAGAATTTGTTTAAATGCATGCTCTATCTGCATGGGTGTAGATGTAATCCAAAGTTATGCTTGTGTGAAGGAACAAGATTTAGATTTAACATTTCTTATAACAATGAGCTGTGCATGAACCCAGCCGCGTTATTATTATTATTATTATTATTATTATTATTATTATTATTATTATTATTATTATTATTATTGTTTTTGTTGTTGTTGTTGTTTTTATTATTATTATAATTATTTTTGTGTGTTTTGGAGTATTTTATTTTACCTGTATTAATTAAGCATTATTAATTAAGACTTTTAAAAAGAAAGCAAAGATAAGCGTTTTTGACTGTGCTAAAATTGACCGATATTTCATATTATCCATAGATTTATAAACAAGGATGAACGAATTTTAGAAAATTATACACTGGCGATTAAAATTAGAGAACAATTTATAAACAATTGAACAATTCTGAAATAATGTCATCTTCACTGCTCAACAGTTGAGGGAGTTTTTGTCCTGTCTATACCATGCTAGCAGAACACCTTTTCCACAAATTAACTAAGGCATTTAAAAAAAAAAAAAGTATTATTTTGCAGAAAACACACTGATCAAAATTAGAGAACAACAATGACTGTAGAATAGAGAAAGATTACAACTAAATTTTCTGAAGGTTATAACAGTCAGCAATTAGTAGGAAGTGTACAGGCCTCTGCTCTGAATGACTTCAGCACATCTGCGGCCACAGGACAGCACTAGTCTCTCACACTGCTCTGGTGTGATTTTGGTCCACTCTTCTTCCAGTCTCCTCCACAGTTCGGTGACTGTAGTGGGTTTCTTAACCATAACTTTGTCACCAAGGATTTTCCAGAGGTTCTCTATTGGGTTGAGATCAGGACTCTGGGCAGGCCATGTCATTATTTCAATGTTTTCAGTTTCAAGGAACTGCTTTACCCGTTTTGCTGTGTGACATGGAGCGTTGTCCTGCATGAACACTGCGGGCTGATTGGGTGATGAACGCAGGGAAGGAACTATATGTTGTTGAAGAAGGTTCTGATAAACATTTGCATTCACTCTGCCATGTAGCTGTATAAGAGGCCCAACTCCTGCTGCAGAAAACATGCCCCAAACCATGACACTTCCTCCTTCACTTTTCACTGACTTCTTTACACACTTTGGGTTCAGTCTTTCTCCAGTTTGTCGCCGAACATAATGTTTCCCATCGGACCCAAATAAATTAAACTTGCTTTCATCACTGAAGTGAACTTTGGACCAGTTCTCCTCTGTCCATACAACATGCTCCTCAGCAAAGCTTAGTCTAGCCTTTTGATTCTTCTGCTAATGAGAGGTTTGGTCACTGCAGAGTGGGCTTTCAGTCCAAATGCTCTTAAACTTCGAGACACTGTATGATGAGACAGATCCTTAACCTGTTCAGCGATGAACTGGTGAGCAATTCTAGCTGCAGTGTGGAAACGATTGCCCATTGAGATCCTCCGCAGTATCCTGTCCTCTCTTGTATTTGTCTTCCGTGGACGACCAGCCTTCTTGGCGGACTTAAATGAGTTTGTGATGTTGTAAAGATTCAATATTCTTGAAATCACAGATTTGGAACGACCAACTTGTCTTGCTATGGCTGATAGGGTCATCCCTTTGGCCTTCATTTGGACAACCTGCTGCCGGAGGCTTTCAGTCACTTTAGAACGGCCCACCATCTTGCAGAGTCAGTGAAACTGGAAGTTAGGCTGCCAGTTAAATAGGGGTTGACAGATAATCAAGGAAATTAGCACCAGGTGCCAGATTAACACCAATAACTGGGAGGTATCTGAAAGTGTTCTCTAATTTTGATCAGTGTGTTTTCTGCAAAATAATGTTTTTTTTTAAAATGCCTTAGTTATTTTGTGGAAAATGTGTTCTGGTAGCATGGTATAGACAGGACAAAAACTCCTTCAACTGTTGAGCAGTGAAGATGACATTATTTCAGAATTGTTCAATTGTTTATAAATTGTTCTCTAATTTTGATCACCAGTGTATAAACTGCACACATGATCTATCAGTATAATGCTTAATGCTTCACCTTCTGACATTATCTAATGATATCTGATGTTATTTATGTATTTGTTTGTTTACTGTACATTTTTGCTATATTTCTGCCAAATAGAAAATGCAGCAGCAACTTTATTGAGGCCAAATTGTGCCCTGCATTTGCCTTAAAATGTTTGTATGACAGAAATATATCAATTAATCTATTCGTTTTAATAAAATTTTTTCCTATACAGGATCACCAGGGGAGTCTATCCCAGGCAACTCGGGGCACAAAGTGAGGGACTCAGGCAATTCGGGTCACAATCAGACACACACACACACACACACACACACACACACACACAC
>JAAIIK010008584.1:0-10567 GCA_014706435.1 Silurus glanis | reverse complement strand
TATATAAATATATATATATATATATATATATATATATATATATATACGCACGTATGATTAATCGCATATTCGGTTATATCGCAATAATATATGATTAATCGCATGATTGTCATAAGTTAACTCATGACTAATCACAACTTAATCAAATTTTTTTCTGTTCTAAATGTACTTTAAATTAATACTTAAATCAACATTAGCATGGACAAACATGGATGCTTTATGCAAATGTGTTTGTTATTAGTGAAACCAGACTCAATATAGAACACAAAGACAAAATATTCTTTTAAAAGTTTTAAAGTAATTTTGTTGTTTTAAATGACATTGTACATCATTTAACCAAACAGAACTTTTGCTATGTTTCCACACGGACAGTTTTAATCTAAGTAAAGAAAAAAGGATGTAAAAATGTTTTTTTTTTTTTTTTTTTTTTTTTTTTTTACATGTTTTTGTAGCAACATTCTGTATGAACTACAGAGACTTTATGTTTAAAAAAAATGGTGGTGGTGATGGTGGCAATTGCAGGACAGGATTGCAGTCTATTTTCTAGTTAATACATGAGTCATGAATCTATATTACAGGTGTCCTAATACAAGAAAACAGCAGATACCTATCAGTCTGTCAGAACTATTTTCCACTGCTATGCTATAATTAGTTATAGAGGACAATATGTTGTCTCCTCCCAAAAGCTCAAGCAGCAGGTTAATCTGTTCAGGCTTAACAAAGTTCAGCCCTCGGAGCTCCCACCAGCACCTGGTCCTAAAACCCCCCACTACCATCACACGACACACTCTTAGCCCTTACTGCCACAGGCAAAGCTCCCAGACCACGCTGGAAATAAAATGTCACTGGCTGGTATGGACATAAAACAAACCTTGGTGTAAATGAGGAGCAGTCTTAACACATTTTATTTGCAGATGAGCAGAGCCACGGTCAGCATCTACACTTCAACACACAGGAATAAACTTGAGTAAATCCTGCCTCTCATTTCTTTAACTAAAACACAAAATGCACTTAGTCTCTGAAAACAATCGGGTAAATATATAATTATTTATTGCATATATTTGCAACAATACGTCTAAACAGTGTTACATTGCAAGGAGCCCACATGCTAAATGTTATTAGACCATTTGTTATGTGCCAGGCCACCAGATTTGTGCATTTCAGCAGAGATCAGAGTTTAAAAATGTAGATAAACAGCTAATGTTCAAAGACTGAATTGTATTTGAAAAAGCTAGAGTTCAAATGAAAATAACCTTAGACACACACATCATCTGGAAGCAACAGAAATAGATGATTTGCTGTAAATTATTCAGCAGGCTCGATTATTTATGCTGGGGATTAACGCTTTGCATAATGCGCCGTTTTTCCGATATGAGAAAAGGGAGGCACGTGTTAGCACGGGCGGGTGTGTTCATTATGCCTGGCTCTCCACTGGATTTCTGTAACTACCTTGGACAGAGTCTCTCCTGAAAGTCTCGCAGCCGGCACTTTATTTGCATTCAAACAAGGGAGAGAAATGAGCAGGCTCAGAGATGCACGGATATGTTTGATTAATCTGTTTGGTGACGGCGAACCGAGATGTGCTTTGCGGTAATTGCCTACAGTGGCTTTTATTTGTTAAGTAATGTCCCATTTTCACAGCCTGCAACCCAATTATAACAGCGAGACGCCGTTTGTGATGATGAACTCTAAACAAGCTGAAAGAGTAACGGCTAATTTGCATCCCGTTACTGTGGATGCAATTGTTGATGCAACCGACACCAAACACTTAACGCTGCAGGTGCAAGAAATTTCATATTAGCAAACATATTCGAACTAATCAACAATTTTTAAAAGGACGTGACTTTTTGAGGGATTCCTGTGTACAAGGTATTATCTGAAACACTGCCAGGTAGTGAGGAAAGGCAGTCAACATGCAGGATTTGGGTTTAAGCTCCAGCTGCGCCATCTGCTGCCCATGGCCAAGACACCCAGGAAGGGGAGGAAGGACTAATTTGTGTTCAGAAAAAATCTTTATGACACACTGTGAAAACTAACTACACTGAAAGGAGCATTATTATCATTATTTTATGGCAGACACCATAATAGCCAGACACAATGTATGCCAGGATTTTGAATAAGAGAATAGAGTAACATATATACTATATGTGTACTATAAGTATACTACAATGAACAAAAGTTTTTGGACACCTGACTATAAGAATGGTATGTGTTTTTTTTAATATCCAATTCCACATTTAGACCCTATTTGCTCTTATAAGAGCTTCCTCTCTTCTGGGAAGATGTTTCACTAAATTCTGGAGTGTGCTATATTCTCATTCAGCCACTATGGCATTAGTAGGTATGGATAAAGGGTGTGGAGACCAGTGGTGGACAGTTAAAAAAATTAACGTAAATAGTTACTGTGCTTAAGTAGTAGATGACAAAAAAAGGTCTGAACATGCAGGAGCCCAATTCGGAAAAAAAGAGGTCAGAAGTAGGGGGGAAACATGCAGATGATAGAGGTGTACATGCAGCTCTATCACTCATATTGTTATGAAGATAGTGCAGGCTAATGCATTTAATAAAATAAGCAAATAAAGTAAGTAAATTGTGCACAATGACATGTCAATTTAATTGTGCAATAAATGCATTTGGGGTGATATTTTTACATGAAAATGAGCTCACGGAAATGTATCCACATTTGTGGACTGCTCTGAGAATCTTACTCATCTAGTGATGGTAGCTGAAGCAGAGAGGAGCTTTTCAAAAGGAAAAGCATCAACACATTTACCCAAAACTGAAGTGGTTGTCTTGTAAAAAAGCAATTTACTACCAAGATACAAATGTTCAATACCTAAAACATTGTTGCTCCTTGCCATGTTTATTACACCTGCTCACTTTCCAGACTAACAGCTAAGAATCATCCGTTTGGCAGATCACACATGCATACTCCTGCACACACTTGGTTGCTGCAATGCTATTATGAAACTGATGTCATGACAGCAAGAAGTATATGATTAATGTTGCAGCCATGTGAGCAATACAGCCCAGCACATCTTAACACCAGTGGTGGGTGGTCAGGGCCAGCAAAGCCTTCTCTGTTGGCCTAAAAGCTATCAGAAGCACTGACCTACATTTACAACATAAATTCTAATATTTGTTCCATGAAATTCCCAACAGTATATTCTCTTCATTTTGTAGAATTTCTCTTGGCTGCACTGCTTCCAGTATGTGTATGTGGATGTTAGAGGCTAAAATCTATGTGCTGCCATGTCAATCTAATCTGCCCAGGGCCTTCAAAGCCTCTACTGATGGCCCTTTTACCATAGAGAATATTATCAATGAGTCTGTTTCTTTAACCAATGAGATTTCATATTCGCCTCACAGGGCAGCTATCTGGCCCAGAATAGCGTCAGCATTTTTCCGTCCTCTGATTGGTTGGTCAGAGGGAAACTGTTACAGCCAAGTTCGACTGGCCAAACACGTGTGTAGCGCTCCGCACACATGAATACTCAGAATCTGAGATAGAATTTTTTTACACCTACGGAGAAAGAGAATTTGATTTGGTCTCGGGCATACCTAAAAATACATTTTCAAGAAAAGCTAGAAATCGTGAGGAGGTCGGCTAACCCCGAAGCTAGTTAGCTTGTCTCAGCCCGGGAACAGGTTTGTTCACCACTTCCAGACCTGTGAATACGAGCGGTACCACTGGCTTACAGCCTCTGAGGAGCAGTGCACATTATGACTATGCATGTCATCAGGTTGTATTTTATTTACATTTGTATGTTTTTGTCATGTTATTAGACAAAAATTGATTCTGAACTGCTCCACATGATGTATGTGACAGTTGTGGTTGTAGTGTAGAGGTTTGGAGTTGTGTTAACTGGGTTTCTTGCTTTAGTAAAATGGTATTCACCGTCCATATGTGAAATGCCTCTCTCTCTGTAACACCTCACATTGTTATATTGTGTTTTTGTATTGCATTGATGGTTTCTATAATTGCGACGTGATGGTTGTATTAAGAGGTGGATTAAGTCGAGTAAGTCCCCACTGAAGGCCCAGTTAACAAATGCACGGCCCGCCACTGCTTAACACCCATGACTCATCACAGACGCTCCGGTCATAACTGGTTAGTGCTCACAGCTGCAGATGCTGGTCTGGTGTGGCCACAGGAGCAAAGCTCTTTCACAGCTCCAGAGGACCATCTCACTTTCTCTCTATCCGGGTGTGACAGTTATTTATAATGGCAGCTAACAGCTTGCCTGCTCACTCGGTTGGAGGTCCTCTCCTTATTACACCACAAGGCAACACGCTTACTGGTAACAACAGGGCCACTTACACATATAAGTCCCATGAGCACAGGCACACGCATACATACACACACACCTGTTCTCTCCATGTATCCGGGATCCCAACCTGACTCCACAAAAATAGTTTCTAGGAGATAATGAAGTGCTGAGGCTGAAGAGGTTGTGGTCACTGGAAAGTGGGCTATTCAACATGAGATTAGTGAAAAATATAAAGAAAACTCTAAAGGATAAACAGTGCTCTGGCTAACTGCAGGGTTTTAAGCAAAACCACAGTCAGTTTTCCATACAAAATTATATAATGTTCAAAATGTTTAAGTAAAAATTTTTATTACCTAGTTGCTTAGAGCAGAAAAATATTGAAAATATATTATTCCGCTAAAATTTGCTTTTCAAACAATGACATCAATATTTTGAAGTGTAACTATAATATTCAAGACAAGGGTGAATTTGTGACTTGGTGTTCACAAAAGTAAGAAAACAATATAGCAAAAAAAAAATAATAATAATAATAATAATCGATTCACTACTTTTGAATCTTTTGTGCAAATCTTTCGACAATTTTATATAACTACATGTTCATTTTGATCATACACTTTAAGGACAAATGTTTGTGGACACCTGGCAATTAGAGCATAACATCCCATTCAATATTTTGTCTGCATTTAATGTTATAATGACTTCCAATCTTTATAGTCCTTCCAGAAAGATGTTTTAATAGATTTTTTTATTGTAGTTGTGGGGATTTGTGCTAGTTCTGACAAAAAAGTGTTAGTAAAGTCATGTACTGATGTAGGTGAGGTGAGGAGGCCTGGGGTGTAGTCAGTGTTCCAATTCATCCCAAAGGCGTTCAATAGGGATATGGTCAGAGCTCTATAGAAGGAGATCTTTCACTCCAATCTATGCACATCATATATTCATGGAGAGATTTTGAACCAATTAACCCTGCAATTATTGTATATAATGCTACTGCATCCACTGGCATCCCTCTTATACAACTGTGTCCCCCCAATTGTGTGTTAACTGTTTTGGTGGGAGGGGGACACATGGTTGGAAAAGTCAAGTGTCCCATATAGTCCCTTTTGTGCATATAGTGTATATTGGTTTTTCTGACTTTATGCAAACTAAAAGAGAGATATATTCACACATTCTAAACAAGAATAGGCACACAAAAAAAAAAAAAAAAAAAAAAAAAAAAAAAGGTCGTAAAAAGCAAGATTTGAGTAGATTACTAGCAATTTTCTGCACTTTTAAGGCAAAAGCAATTAGAAAAACAGGAATTCCCTAGACCACAATATGTAACAATGTTACACAGTGTTATGTGGCATCCAGGATCATTTTAAATTGCTTTCTTTGACAGTTATCTTTAGCTAACCAGAAACAAAACGCAACTGAAAATTACTGTATAGCTTCATAGATTAATAACAAAATGCCTTTTTTTTTTTTTATTTTAATATAATCACTATTTTTTTGTCTGACTTTTGTTTATATATAGTAGTTTTACAAATTGCACAAGTTATCCGTTATATAAGTAGCAGTCCATAAACTCAACCAAAACCATCTGACCAATTGTGGGCTTTGTTAATCCTTACGATAACAATAGTACTGGTGCTTTTGTAACTTTTTGCATGTGTAATCAGCCCTTTCATGCTAAAATAATAAAGTATAAATAACACTGATTTTTATGCGAAAAAAAAAAAAGAAAGTCAAGGTATGCTGAGGTCAGCCTTTACTTAATTTCGATCTAAAAATCTAAACCTCCAAACACATTCCATTATGTAAATCTAAATGTCTAAACGTCTTGATTTAACAACAGTCCAGCAACACAGACTACAATTCTAGCACAGCAACACTCAAATTCTGATCCACAAGAGTTGAAGTGAAAGAGCATCAGGATCTAATGAAATGTTTAACACCTGACAAGAGGGGGAGAATACGCAAATGTGACTCGTTGACGTTTTGAACAGTGCACGATTATCAATACGTTATGTTCGAGCGCATTAATTTCCTCTCGTGTCTGTTCACACGTCGGAGTACAGTGTCCACACAAGTCGACAGAGACGCTGGTTTACACACAGTCGCATGTCGCTACATCGCTGGCTGTCTCCCGCTGGGACTAACAGCAGCTCTAATCAACACGGATAATTCAACAGACACCCGCAAACACAAAACAAAAAATCTGATGTCCTTCTCACACCGCTGCTCGTGCCCCTTTAAGCAGCCAGAGGGTTAAAAACAATACTCGCTATGTTGTGTTTAACGACTGTGAACAAGTTTCCAACAAATAATGACTGAGATAAATATAATACGATTTCAAATCCATAAATACAAAGCAATATTGAAACGTATGAACACCTGTGATTCTGGGCAAAAATTTGAGTTGTATATTTGATAATATAAAAATATGAAGTATAGAATATAATACTGTATATTTACCACAGTTACAGAATTTCAGATGTTGAGTTGTTTGTAAGCTATTTTCGAACACATTGTCGTTTCTATAGTAACTGCGAATTCGCAGAGATTTTCCATGTAATCTATGCCTTATAACAAACCGATATTAAACTGTGTTCTTATTTAACAAAGAAAAACATTTCAACGTCGGTAACGTCGGGCTTTGTGTAAGAGAATGTATATTTAACATATCTTTTTTATTCCTAATAATAACACGCCTGCAAATATCTACATAACAGTTTTTTAAGGCAACTTCTAGGTTTTTCTCCCAGACAGTTTAATTAGAAACAGTCAGAATAACTGCTGGGTCTTTTCTGTCAGACAGAGATTGTGCAGTGTATGTCAATACAACGTTCACTACATGACTGATAATTACTACACAGATTTTCTTGTAATTTTCCAACACACCTGTCTGTCTTCTTTGACAAAACCAGCATGACTTCAGCTTATCTGTGTTACACTTTTAGCATCGAAAACAAAACAAGGATTAGTGGATAAGTTACCCGAGAAGTTACTGCTTATGCAAGTTCCCAGTTCCTTGCGGGTACAGTGCCATCTAGTGTTACATAAAGTGCAATTCAACATCACTTGATTATAAAGGCACCAAATTTGATACATTCTAACGAACTACAGCTGGGCTATTCAAAAAGAACCTTCTCAAAGAATATGTAGTTTGTGTAGTAAGCAATTTCAACTACATACAATTACCTGCTTTTGAACAATAGAAAAAAGCATTTACTGTGAATGAAAGGAGTTAAAGGTACTACTTTAATGCTACTATTAATAACTAATTCATGGTCATTCATTTCTACCTTAAAACACATAGTATGGACAAAAGTATTGGAACACCTGACTTTTCAAGCCACTTTTGTGCCTCTTTATCAAACATTTACAATGAAGCTGGAGGCACACAATTGTATAGGATGTCTCTTAAAATTGAAAAAACTTGTCCTTATCTTGAAACTATGAGATCCAAACATTATGACAATGTCCCTGTACATAGCGAGCTTCATTAAGATATGGTTTACATAGCTCAGAGGTTAATATATTGAGTGGCGTACTATGGAGCTCTGACCTCCAACCTATTGAGCACCTTTGGGATGAATTGAAACTTTGACTGCACTTCAGGGCTCCTCACTCTATATCAGAACCTGACTTCACTAATGCTCTTATAGCTAAATGAGCAAAAACCTCTATAGGTACACTCCAAAATCTAAATCTTCCCCAGGAGTGGAGATTAAAGTAACAGCAAATGGGGACTAAATGCGGAATGGGATATTTCAAAAGAATAAACAAATCTTATTGCCAGGTGTCCATAAATGTTTGTCCATAAAGTGTATAACAACATATCAGTTTGGACTGCTTTCAATGCAGCACTTCCTGTAATCACAGTCTCTCTCAAAAGCAACAGACGACCAAAGCAATCATATACCATGCATATTGTGTAATATGTTTTTGTATGCATCGTATTAATGCAGAATATCATGGAATATATATTATATTATATTATAGGTAGCAAACTGCATTCTATAGATTTGTCAATTAATTTCAAAAGCCCCTTCTGTTCAACCTCGACTTCATCAATAGATTTCCATTCCTTTGCCATCCAAATCTGGATGATTTATTAAAATAGATATAGTGCTGCCAGATATTGGGTGATAAAGTCCACTGGCAGAGCCGTCTGAAAACATATGGCAGGGTTAAAGAATACTGTGTCTACCTACACAAAGTCTATGGTGCCAAAAAAGAACTGCAAACAAGAAATATCCTGAGCTAGAAAAGCTGTCTGTAGATTTTAGAATACATTTTGATTGATTACTTAATTTCATGTAAATTTTTTTAATTTCTGTCCCATTAAAAGTACAATAACAAATAATCATGCATGTACAGTACATGATTTAGTATTGACCGATTCTTTGGAAAAGCAGGGTTTTTTTTGTTGCTGTTGTCGCAATATGTTTCAATATAAATACATGCCAATTCAACATTCATTCACAATTGTTTTGTTTTTTTCCAATGTATTATATAATCAATGCCATAATTTAATGTAAATACTCCCATTTGCTAAAACTGGAGTTGATTACTTATATTATTCTTAAAAAGTACAGTATTTGTTCACATCAGTGATGTATTGTCAAGTTAAAGTTATTACATGATATGTTTTAGGCAGATAACTGAGTGTATATTTTCAATGTTACACTCCTGCTACATTTATATTACTTTACATAACAAAGTTCCATAATCGCACAAAACTCCCTGAGACAGCGGGAGAGCTGCGGTTTGAAGTCCTAACGGTGTCTCTAAAAATTCCCACTCTTTCATTTGTGTCTGTGACTCATCTGTAATAAAAAGCCAGTCACCCACACATACATACCCGCTCTGGCTGCTGCTGGCAGAGGGAGCGATGTCTGGGGTCAATACATAGAGGCTGTTGTTCTTGGGCAGGTGTAAAGTCCTCAGTACCGTCTGAAAGAACAAAAAAAAAAAGACCCAAACTCACTTAGAATAAACAAGGAAAATCCATGCTGTAATGAGTGAAGAGTAGGATAAATCAGTATTCAAATAAGGCTTAAGCTCAGCTAAATAAATGGGCTTAAAGTTGTCCGATTCTGAACACAACTTTATTTTGAAGAAACTCACACTGTCTGACACATCTGCACTCTTCCAACCTTTCAACTGCATTTTAGACACAGGAACCTGAAGCTCTGTCTCCAAAAAGGTTTTGATTTCTCCTGGAAAAAAAAAAGAAAGAAGAAGAAATACAAGTCAAGTTACTCAAATTCATGATGAATTACACAGCGCAACCAGAAGAGGGCAGAAGCAACCATAATTTTTTTTAATTTTTTTTTATGTAACACCATTTAATACTAGGTGTGAAAAAGAAAAAAAAAATACTCAGTAACTACTCAGTTGTAGATATAAAAAAATAATTGTATGACTAACCATACATACTAGTTATAATTTACAATATAATCGGTTTCTTTTTCAGCTTATGTGTAGAAATATTCCATTTTAATTATTAGTTATTATATATCCTATTCTATTGTTCTATTCTATTCTATTATTAGTCTATATATATATATATATATATATATTGGAGGTAGTCTTCTTATCTAGGATTTCATTCCAGGTTTTTATGGAGTCAACATGGATGGACAAAAGTGAACAAAAGAGCACTTCTTGCCTGTACATGAGTCATGCTTCCAGTAAATGCAACCATTTCCCTCAGATCAATCGCCATACAGACATAATTCCTTGCCACATCAAAATCACTATATAGTTTGTTAAGTGTTGGCTGCCGGTTAGGAAATAAAAAAGAAAACAGCACCACGGCACCTAATAGAACCTTTTTCTCCTTGGCTTTTAAATTAAATCTTACCCGCAGGTCTATCAACTTGTTTGATTTTTATCAGCCACATCCTATTATTTAATTCTTTCCTTAGAAGTAAGCAAAAAAAAAAAAAAAAAGCGGAAACATTTTTTTTTCAAAAATCCGGCCAACAATAACACAGTCTGTCATTAAGTGCCAAAAAGCACCTAAGCTGTTAGCTAAAAGAGAAAGAAATACACTATATGGAGACAGTTATTGGGACACCCGACTTTTCCAACCATGTGGTTCTTCCCGAAACTGGTACCATGAAGTTGGAGGCACACTATAGTATGTGGAATGAGGTAGAATGAAATTTTTCCATTTAATTGAACTAGGAGAACCAAACCTAGATGAGATATCTCCATGAAGATATGATGTACATAGGTTGGAGTGATAGATCTCCAATATAATAGTGTGTGTGTGTATATATATATATATATATATATATATATAT
>JAAIIK010008442.1:0-11979 GCA_014706435.1 Silurus glanis | reverse complement strand
TATACACACACACACACACACACACACACACACACACACACACACACACACACACACACAAATCACAGATTTGGAACGACCAACTTATCTTGCTATGGCTGATAGGGTCATCCCTTTGGCCTTCATCTGGACAACCTGCTGCCGGAGGCTTTCAGTCACTTTAGGACGGCCCACCATCTTGCAGAGTCAGTGAAACTGGAAGTTAGGCTGCCAGTTAAATAGGGGTTGACAGATAATCAAGGAAATTAGCACCAAATACCAGATTAACACCAATAACTGGGAGATATCTGAAAGTGTTCTCTAATTTTGATCAGTGTGTTTTCTGCAAAAGAATGTTTTTTTTGAAAATGCCTTAGTTATTTTGTGGAAAAGGTGTTCTGGTAGCATGGTATAGACAGGACAAAAACTCCTTCAACTGTTGAGCAGTGAAGATGACATTATTTCAGAATTGTTCAATTGTTTATAAATTGTTCTCTAATTTTGATCTCCAGTGTGTGTGTATATATATATATATATATATATATATAAAAAAAACATTTTAGGATATCTTCCGAAGGGAAAAAACTATAGAAATGAAACTTGGATATATTTTAGAGTAGTCAGTGTGCAGCCTGTATAGCAGTGCAGATTTACTGTGCTTTGGAAATAACTTAACATACAGCCATTATTGTCAAAATAGCTGGCAACAAACGTGAGTGCACCCTAAGTGATAACAGCTGTATGTTGTGTAACCATGCAAAGCCACGTCCTATTTATCATGTTCATCTTTTTGTCTGCTTGACAGGACCATACAAATTTGTGTATTTTGTATCAGAGCAGTTAAAATTTGGTGCTTTGAGTACAATTCTCTCATACTGACCAATGGATTTTCAACATGGCACCTCATGGCAAAGACTTTCTGAGGATTTGAGAATTAGAATTGTTGCTCTCTACAAAGATGGCTGAGGCTATAAGAAGATTAGTGGCACTCTGAAACTGTGTTACAGTACATTGGCCAGGGACATACAAAGGTTTTCCAAGACGGGTTCCCCTCGGAACAGGACTCGCCAGGGTCCATCAAAGATGTCAAAGGTGCAGAAGCTGGCTTCAAAAAACAGACACATAAGTGCTGCAGCATTGCTTTAGAGGTTCAGAAGCTTGTCAGTGATCAGACCATATGCCGCACACTGCAACAAGTCGGTTTGCATGGCTGTCATCCCAGAAGAAAGCCTTTTCTGAAGCTGACTTACAAGTAAACCTGCAAACGGTTTGCTAAAGACAACCTCTCCAAGAGCATGAATTGCTGAAACCATGTCCTGTGGTCTGATGAGACTAAGATAAACTTGTTTTGCTCAGATGGTGTCCAACATGTGTGGTGACACCCTAATAAAAAGTAAAAGAGAAAATTATGTCTTTCCTACAGTCACGCATTGTGGTGGTCGCATCACGGTCTGGGGCTGCATGAGTGCTGCATGAGTGCTGCATGAGTGCTGCTGGTTCTGCGGAGCTACAGTTCATTGAGGAAAACATGAATTCCAACATGTACTGTGACATTCTGAAGCAGAACATGATGCCCTCCCTTCAGAAGAAGGAGGAGCACAGGGTGACGTATGAGAGTGGAGGAAGGTGCACACAGGTGGACTATGTTCTATATAGGAGATGCAACCTGAAGGAGATTGGAGACTGTAAGGTGTTGGCAGGAAACAGTGTAGCTAGACAGCATCGGCTGGTGGTGTGTAAAATGGCTTTGGAGGTAAAGAAGAAGAGAAAGAGAGTAAGGACTGAAAAAGGAATAAGATGTTGGAAACTGAAGGAGGAAGACTGTAGTGTGAGGTTCAGGGAAGAGGTCAGACAGGGGCTCGGTGGTGGTGAAGAGGTGTTGGATGATTGGGCAACTACTGCAGAAGTGATAAGGGAGACAGCTAGAAAGGTACTTGGTGTGACATCTGGAAATAGAAAGGAAGACAAGGAGACGTGGTGGTGAAATGAGGAACTGCAGGACAGCATAAAGAGAAAGAGGTTGGCGAAACAGAATTGGGATCGACAGAGTGATGAGAAAAGTAGGCAGGAGTACAAGGAGATGCGGCAGCAGGTAAAGAGGGATGTGGCGAAAGCCAAGGAAAAGGCATATGAGGAGCTTTATGTGAAGTGGACACTAAGGAAGGAGAAAAGTAATTGTACCGATTGGCCAGGCAGAGGGACCGAGCTGGGAAGGATGTGCTGCAAGTTAGAGCAAAGGATGGAGAGGGAAATGTGTTGACTAGAGAGGAGAGTGTGTTGAGAAGATGGATGGAGTATTTTTAACAGCTGATGAATGAGGAAAATAGAGAGAGAGAGAGAGAGAGAGAGAGAGAGAGAGAGAGAGAGAGAGAAGGGTGGATGATGTGGAGATGGTGAAGCAGGAAGTGGATAGGATTAGAAATGAGGAAGTGAGAGCAGCAATTAAGAGGATGAAGAGTGGAAAGTCGGTTGGACCAGATGACATTCCAGTAGAAGCATGGAGATGTTTAGGAGAGATGGCAGTGGAGTTTTTAACCAAATTGTTCAACAAAATTTTGGAAGGTGAGATGATGCCTGAGGAATGGAGAAGGAGTGTGCTGGTACCGATCTTTAAGCATAAGGGCGATGTGCAGACCTGCAGTAACTACAGGGGAATAAAGTTGATCAGTCACACCATGAAGTTATGGGAAAGAGTAGTGGAAGCCAGGCTGAGAGAAGAGGTGACTATCTGTGAGCAACAGTATGGTTTCATGTCAAGGAAGAGCACCACAGATGGATTATTTGCTTATAGAGAAGGTCAGAAGGAGATGCATTGTGTGTTTGTGGATTTAGAGAAAGCGTACGACAGGGTGCCAAGAGAGGAGTTGTGGTACTGTATGAGGAAGTCAGGTGTGTGAGAGAAGTATGTGAGGGTGGTGCAGGACATGTATGAGGCCAGTGTGACAGAATGTTGAGGATGGAGCCACCAGGAAGGAGGAAAAGAAGAAAATAGCAGGTAGTTGGTTTGAAAGAGGCAGATGTAGAGGACAGAGTAGTATGGAGACAGATGGTCCACTGTGGCGACCACTAATATATATATATATATTTATTATTATTTTTAACATTGCACATCAAACTGAATACATTCAAACTATGAAAGAACACGACACGTATGGAATTATATAGTAAACTATAAAGTGTTAACGCAAAATATGTTTTATATTTCCGATCCTTCGAAGTAGCCAAGTTTTGCTTTGATGACAGCTTTGCACACTCTTGGCATTCTGTCAGTCAGCCTCATGAGGTAGTCACATGCAATGGTTTTCCAACAATCTTGAAGAGTTGAGAGGTGTTGAGTGCTTGTTGGCTGCTTGTTGGCTGCTTTTCATTCACTTTCTGCTCCAACTCATCCTAAACTATTTAAAATGGATTTAGATTGGGTTTTTGTGGAGGCCAGGTCATCTGATGCAGAATCAATTCCATCAATTTTTCTTCTTGAAAAATAGCTCTTACATAACCTAAAAGCGTGTTTGTGGTCAAGTCCCACCATTACACCTCCTCCTCCTCCATTCATCACAGTGAGAACACAGTGGGAATATATAAATTGTCCTATTTGTAGTGTGTTTGTTACAGTTCTTTTTCTTAATTATCTTGTATTGTATGTTAAGACTTAAATGAATATATCTATAAGGGTTTATACTAAATAATACACTTGATTTAACAACAGGTTTATACTAATGTATTTGTTCTAATGTGTTACTGTTTCTATAGTAACAGCTCATACACAGTGACTTTTACAGCAGACATGCCACATAGTCTAGATTAAATAGATTAAATGAGATTAAATCATTTTGCTTGTAGGAAAAAACATCCACAACATTAAATTAAATTAGAAATGATATAAAAAATATATAATATAAAAGACTGGGTGGGAGAGATCTATGAATAGCATGTATGAGTTAAATCTGTAAGTGTAGGTGACATAGGCGTTTGGAGTGTGTCTTCACTCACAAGCAACAGTCAATATATAAAATGTGTTATTTGATTGTGGTTTAAAAAATGAATCCAAAGAATTTTTGGATGAAGTCACACATAGACTGTGAATAATTATAATATTTTTTCCCTTTTTTGTATAAAAAATTGGCAGACATGTCAGTGAACTGTAGTTTAACTGTCATAGTAAAAAATAATTACCCAGTATTTTTCTAGTCTGTACCACACACACCAGCTAATATCTGTTGTGTAGGGATATGTAAATAAAAGTGCAACCAATTTTGATTTACATCAACTTTAGGGACTTATTTTTGCTTAATGATTTAAAAACACATCACCTATTTTGTTGGTTGATTAAAATTTCAGTGTGCTAATGTGAAGGCTTTTCTCTTTCTGCATCGGCAGTGTAAAAAATTTTAAATTCAAATTACCAACCTTGGACTTACACTTGGCATGCACTTATTACGTTTTAAAGTCTGTTTTGCTCAGTGGCACTGTCTGGCAGTTTCACACACCTGTCATTATTTCTATTCTGAATGCTGAAAAAGCTCTCTCTCCTTTTCTATCTCTCTCTCTATCTGCCGCAGGCTAAGCTGCTTGATTAATTTACATACACACATAAAAAAAAAAAAAACCTGTCACTGGTACTGTTGATGAAGGCTGTCATATCTTATATTGACGTGTATATATATTTATTTCTATGCAATCAAGAAATCATAAATCTGTTCATACTCTGCATTTGCATAAAATGACATTTTACTATAGTCAGCTCAGAAGCTAATGTTACCTTACATTGGTAAATGACTACCTAACTACAGGAAGATAGATATTGCTAGCCCATGATTTAACAGGTATTAAGTATGTAAGTACCCCTATATAGTGCCCATGTAGTTGTATAGCATTTACTATGTAAATGGATTCAAAACTTTATAATTTAACTAAGCAAAAGAGTTCAACAACAAGATTCCAGAAAGTGAATTCAAGTGGCCAAGACAGGCAAAATTAAAGATTTATTGAAACCCACAGAAATTCATAAGTTGAGCAGTAAAGTTCCTGTGGCTGGAACGGGAATTCTTTTTTTTTTTTTAAGTAACGTCATTAGGAAAAAACATAATAAAACTTCCATAACGCAGGATCACCAAGAGACATTACACCACGTGACTAAGGGACTGACGATGTCAGGTGGAAATGGTCAGAAATAGAAGAGGCTAGGGTAAAATACAAAATATGTGGTATACCTGTTGGTAGGCCAAAAATGAGAAGAATGGAGATCGATGCATAATGAAGAGTTGTTGACAGTGATGCAACTGATGCCTCGAGCTGAATTTCCTGATGCGTTCTTCTTCGGATGGTGGGTCGGGGTCAAGGCTCTGAAATAATGAGTGGAATATATATATATATCCCCTCTTTGCTTATCTTAATTTTTGTCACAATCTTCGCTTTCTGTCTTCGCTTCGCCATCTAGCAGCGGCGTCTCGAGCTCGTACCTCAATTTTTTGCTCGCGTAACAAAGCAAAAAAATCGACATCGGAAAACTCGTACATTAATGCACTCGTAGGTCAAGGTACCACTGTAGTTGTGAAAGGAAGGAGGAAGACAGTGAACAATGACTTACTTGGTAGGCTACTGTTTAGATACAAGCCGTTGTAACGCGTTGAGTCTGGGTTAAGGGAGAGCGCGCTAACTCCAGTTGCAACACAAATCATATAAGCACAGACAGGTTTCCAAAGCTCGTGCTTTTTTATTTTTCTTTGCAACAGTGTTATGGGTTAGTCAAAGAAACTTAGAAATGAGCATCAGAAAATAAAAAGGACATAATCCTCGGTCTTCACACACGCAGTAATACCGGATGTATGCAGTGCCGGTCTTTTCCCAAAATACCGCTATGCTCCTAATAGAAGTGCAACATATTTCACCCGTTACACCGTGTGTAACGTGTCTTTCGTTAAAGCCTGTGTAAAGTATATCAGTGTAGACACCTGCGGCTTATAGACAGGTGCGGCTTATTTATGTTAAAAATAAAAATATTTGTCAAATTCAGTGCGGCTTATATATCATATATATATATGATAGCCACTGTTAAACATGAAGTGCAAATTACTTTCAATGAAGCTGTTTGACTAATGAGCAAAATAAGCAAAAAAATATGGAAAGAGGTGGCAAAAGAATTCAAGAAGGCTGAAAAGAAAGAGAGAGAGAGAGAGAGAGAGAGAGAGAGAGAGAGAGAGAGAGAGAAAAGATGCTGTGCAGGTAGAAAAGACATATGTGATAGTCTCCCACAGCAGGCTTTGGGCACAATGTCAATAAAATTGAACTACTATAGTAGATAAAGGTGAAATATTGACCGGATTGATGATGGATACCTCTGAGTAGACAGTTATATGTGCTGCAATGTTCTGTATGTAAGGAAAAAACTGAATGTCATGCGATATATATATATATATATATATATATATATAAAATAAATAAATAAATAAAACAGAAAAAAAAGGGTACAAGGATTGCTAGCAGCTGTGAGGAAGAACAAGGTTGATCATGTAAAACTATTTATTGGGCCATGCTGAAAACTGCTGTATATCACAGCAGGTGGGGGAAATAAGAAAGATTTAATGGAAATTTTATAAAGCTTTAAAGCTTCTTCACTGGATTTTGGAGGGCATGAAAAATGTTAAACACATAAAGAAACAGGGAACCCAGAAAGAATTGTGTATTAATAGTGTTTAACTAAATATCAGATTGGACAAGATGTTGGTTAAAGGACTGGGTGTTGGGTGTTATAGTACAGGCCTGCGGGGCACATGCCCAGGGGGCATGAGCTTTGATTTAGAGATAGTGGTTAGGCTATAGTGCTGTCTCCTAAAGCATGATACATAGAATACAAGCGAATGTAAAGTAATATGGCTTAAAATACAACTGCGAATGTTATTGTTGTGCAGATCTGTAACCTGGAGCTAGATAAAAGAACGAAAAAAGAAACCTGATGAAGTTGCACATTTAATTTAAGTGCAAACAATTCTAGTGGCATGGAGTCCGATTTGATATGGTTTCAAAAATGGTTTACGTTTCTCCACGTTACGTTGCTTTGCTATGAGAGAACTGAAGACATTTAAGTTTAAGGCCAAGAATCAGCACATCAGCACGAATAAAACCAAAACCTCCAACAAAACCAATAAATCACTCAGAGTCTATAAAGAGTCCTTGACCGAAGCTGGTCCAAGTTTTCGTTGCATGCACACAAGTTGGCGTTAATCCTGTTTTTTTTTCATTGTTAGAAACTGGTGGACCGGCACTTCTTTATCAATCTCTATGCAAATGTCAGTAATGGATCAGCACAAGGAGCTCACCTCCACCCACACAAACCACACACACACACACTCCTTTTTCTGTCTCTCCTCCATGTTGTGCAATAGCATGAAAAATGTTTCCAGGAAGATAAAACAATCTATCTGGTTCTGCTTTGTGCAAGTGTATGAAAGAGAACGAGCGCGAGGGCGAGCCAGAGACAACCGGCACCGTGTCATTTTGCTGGCACTCTATTGGCTAAACGACGAGCAGCAGGTGTCCTATCAGAGTGCATGAGCTCTGTGTTTAGTACAGATTACGAGAGCAGGGCTGGGGATGTTCCTAGGGAAGATCCACTCAAAATGTGGGCCAATGGATTAGCATTTTCCCCCGCTCTGCCACAGTGCTCCAGGGATTCAGGGTGGGCCCAGTGCCTTTCCTCGCTTTCCCAGGGTTAATAGACCCAAGCTGGATACAGCCTGTTCCTGCCCTACATGAAGAGTCATGTTTGTCCTGAAAGTATTAACAAAAGAGCTGAGCAAGAGCAAAAGCCTAAAAGGCTAGAAGGGTGAAATGGATATGGAGCAGAGGGTGTATTTTTTCCCCCATTAGCTTTTAACTAGCTTTTATTTGCCTTAAATTTGGTGCCACATTATATAACCTTTTATATCAGTTCAATTATTGTACTTTTATTCTGTTTAAATTGTATTAGAAAAGGTTATTTTAATAGAATTTTTTTTTACCCTTTTTACACTCTAGACAATAACCAAGTACATCTCATCTGCTCCAGTGTTTCATTTAACCACACAAAAATATACACACAAACACATTTAATTTTTTTACACTTTACAAGCAGAAGAGAACTTTAGAACTTGTGTTTTATGTAATGCATATAGCTGTACTATTACATTACATGTAATATAGGTTCTATTCTCTACAAGCCTATATTCACTACCTCTCTGCACTTGTAGAAGTTTTACAGCTTCTGTGACTCATCTCATGTCACTTAGTCCCTTTTCTGCCTTCCTGAGAGAGGTCCCTTCCTCACGCCAGAGCAGTCTACCAATGGTGTGCCTCAGGTCTCCCTCTCAACCAATCGGCTCCTCGTTGCTAGGTCAGAACTATATCCTGTTTGTGAGTTTCTGCACGTCAGAGACCGTATCTAAAATCACGTCAGGAATAGAAATTAAAAATGTCTCATGGAAACATCCAAAATGGCACCAATACCCATGAGGGAAAGAACGAAGTTGTGTATTTTTAAGTGTACGCTCATTTTTTTTCTCCCGGAATGTTTGAGGACATTTTCCTAATCAGTTTCAGTGACTCAGCATTGTGTGCTTCAGTGCTCGGGTGAAACCAAGTTGCCAAAGCTGCCCACTAACAGTGAAGAGAGAGCAGCCATGAGGTGACATGGTGATACACTCACTCATTTATAAAAATTCAGAACAAAGTATTTTTTCTATTAGAAAAATCTTCTTTCAAGTAGAACTGCATTTTGCCCAGGGGTGGACAAAGTACACAAACCATGTACTTGAGTTAAAGTGGAGATACACTAGTTAAAATACAGTATAACTCCAGTAAAAGTAAAATGCTTCTTTTAACCTTTTATTGAGTAAAAGTACAAAAGTATTGGCCTTCAAATGTACTATGATTTATTATGGCTATGATGTTCCTATTATCATTTTTGCCAAAATACTTAATCAACTCAGTTTATGTGAAAAGACTCTAATGTTAAAATCTATTAATAGAATTTTATTAATGAGTCAAACACTGATTAATATCAATTCAAATTATCATGAGCCCAAAACCTTCTTTTCGACTACTTAATAAAATTCGTGCAAATAAGGCCACAGGTGTTGTGGCAAGTTAAGAGTGAGGAGTTTATTCCATCATTTATTCCTCCCAAAATGTTCTGCTTGCTGTTGAACCGATTCTGAACTGTATGTTCGTGATAAGTAGATACCAGCAAGCGGCAATCAAAAGTTAACAGAGCGCACAATCTACACTGATTGGTGGATTGCTGTGTGCTTGACGAGTTACGTTTTTATACACTCATAAATTAAATGGAACGACTGATTTTGCAAAATGTAGTGGAGTAAAAAAATAAGACATTTGACTTTGAAATGTAGTGAAGATAAAGTTTTCCCAAAAAGATATACAGATTCGTGAACAAAGCTACTTCAGTACAGTAACAAATAAAAGTGGTCTAGTGGTTAGGATGTGGCGCTCTCACCGCTGCGGCCCGGGTTCGATCCCCGGTCAGGGAACCAACCCCAGCCATTAGGGTTGCAGAAGCCTTAGTGCCGGTCCCAAGCTCGGATAAATGGGGAGGGTTGCGTTAGGAAGGGCATCCAGCGTAAAAACATGTGCCAAATCAAACACGCGGCTGGTCCGCTGTGGCGACCCCTAACGGGAGAAGCCGAAAGAAAGTTTTCCACTGATGATTTTGGAAGCTAAGAATTCTCAAATAAACTGTGGAAAAACTTTTTTTTACAATGTATATCTCAACTGGGTATGGGTGTGTGACAAACTTGCTCGAAATTATTGCTAATTATTTATGAATATAATATATACCAAACATTTTTGGTGTGTGGTTCTTCAAGCATTCTTATTCTATGGAAATGGTTCTAATTGGAACCCTTTCTGATAACGATACATAGAAACCCCATAAAAGCTTTAAGGGTTCCCCAAGAATAACAATAAAAAAATATATAAAAGTTGTAAAATATTCAGCTGATTTTTGAGAGATCTTGAGATCTTCCTGTCTCAATTCATCACGATGCTTATTTTGAATGTAATAATGGGTTTGTTTTTACATCAAATATTTACATTCAAGTCAATTTCTAGATTCAAGGAGACTATAGACGTTAATCCCAAACATACTTAAAGCATACAGGAGAACAAAATGTATTGTTAGTTTAGCCATTATGTTTTAATTAAGTAAATACCAGAAGTAAGCACTTAGGTCTATGTTCATAGGGGACTACAGGGTTAAACATATGCATAAAGTCCATAACTAGTTTGTAAATTCACTGGAAATTTAAATGAATCAATTTTAATGAATGAGACCAATCAGAGTGGATGTACCATCAGGATTGCTTCACCCCATAAATAAACAATTATAATTTATCCTAGCCTGTTGTGAAGGGATTTCAGCAATTTACAACATTGCGTGCTAATGACGGACTGAAACATTAAGTATTGTTGTTTGGAATCTGGGTCTAAATTCCTTTACTCATTAGCATCATTATCCTACATGCTAGTCCACATGTACTTTATATACCCTGATTGCATCATTAGCAGTTATTATTTATTACAGAAGGTCCATAGTCAGTCCAGCAATATAAATTTGCTCTAATTATTTAGAGTGATCAGTCATGATTCAAAGGAAAAATGTCTCTGCTTTGTTGGGGGTTGTTCATTTATTTTGCTAGCACGGTTTGAGTCCATTTTTCTTTTTAACTGAGACGAGTCCTTGCAAAATAATACTTTTATCCTACAGTGAAACATTTCTATTCTAATGGGTGTGGTTTCTTCCAGGATGATCAAACCCCCATATGCAGGACAAGATTGCGGACTGAATGGTTTGATTAAGGTGAAAATAATGTACATACATACATTTTATACTCTCAGCAGATCTCAAATGAACATCTACGGGAGATTTTGTAGCCATTTGTCAATCAAAACCATCAAAACACCATCTGAGGGAATATTTTTTGGCAGAAGCGTGTTCAATTCTATCCTTTGAACATGACCTGACACATTCATATCCTTTAATTTGCCAATCATCTGTACTCCATTAATTGATGCAATTTTTTTTACTTACTGTAGGTTAGTTTTGTTTACAGTTACAGCATTTGGCCCACATGCTGCAAGTGTTTTCATATTTACATTTCTGGCATTTGGCAGACACACTTATCCAGAGCAACTTACATTTATCTCATTCATACAACTAAGCAGTTAAAGTGCTCAAGGTCCAGCAGTGGCAGCTTGGTGGTGCTGAGATTTGAACTCATGACCTTCTGATCGGAAGTCCAACATGTTAAACACTGAGCTACCACCTTATAGGTGTCATGCCTGCACATACCAGTTATAGCATGACGCCTATGGATCATTCTCATCTGTCACTCACCGGGTGCACATGGCCTAGCAGAAACCTCAGTTGTCTTCTGTCATATCAGCAGGGAGACAGGAACCAAGCCACTCTTTTCACTAAATTAGAGCATGACAGACAATATGTTTGCAAGGACTGCTGATAGAAGTGGCACTGTTTGGATTTCAACTCAGGGCACAGTGATATATCTCAATATTGAAATACTTTAAATTGTATATTTACTTACTCTAATCCTGGTTAGTGTAATGTAGCATGTCACTGCAGAATAAGGGCTGAACTTTATTATTTGTCGTATAGGTTTAGGACCTGCCCCGCACTGTGGTTTAACCTGGTGACAGATGAATCTGTGAATCTGATGACTAATACAAAAATGTCATCATGAAGCAGGTTTGTGTAATTGCTTCCTAATGATGGAATTAATTAATAGTTTGGTGAAATGATTTTATGCCATATGGTGCAATATCAATTTCGACTCAGGATTCAAAAGCATAGCATTTCATCTAATATGACAGATGGTTTTATCCACTACATCAAATAACGTGAAAGCATTTGCAGGACACTTATTTTTCTTTAAATTAGAGATGCATTATATGACTGTGCATGAAAGTTCTTGAAAATATTGTATTAGAAGT
>JAAIIK010008420.1:0-12118 GCA_014706435.1 Silurus glanis | reverse complement strand
GGCCTTCTTTACAATCTTTACAAAAATCTTTATCCAAAATTGTGTGGTTTGCATTTTGTAGTATAGCCTCTGATATTTCTGCTCTAAAAATTTAAACAATATATCATGAAACCTTTACCCCTGCCCTGTGGAGATTATTGGTGAAAACACTGACTGTTGTTTTGATAAGTGTGTGTGTGTGTGTGTGTGTGTGTGTGTGTGTGTGTGTGTGTCTCATTTTCGCTATAAAAGGAATTGTTGCAAATTTGTCACAATATATCTGTCATCAACTGCTGCTTTTTGCCCTGTTCAATGTCTGTTTGTTAGTACACCTACAGTCTTTTTCAGTAAATTCCAAATTGTTGTATTGGCCTTGCCCGATGTTTGTGCAATGGCTTTCATTAATTTTACTCTTTTCAGTTGGTAAATGGCCTCACAAACCCATAGTCGGCTGTTTAAACAATCAATCTAAACACCAACTATGCACCAAGAAGCAGCAATCAGTCATCGGTTCTGCGTAAAAAAAAAAAAAAATCAGTTTTTTAAAAAATTTATGGTCTGGAACACTGGCCTGAAACATTCAGCAGTATATTAACACAAGTCCAAAAAGGAAAGACAGCAGCATTGATCTTAGAGAAGCAATTGCTGCAATCTGGGCAGGGTTAGAAGGCCATTTCCACACAATTTAAAGCTCATCATTCTATAGTGAGGAAGATTATTAACAAGTGGAAAACATTCAAGTCAAGCCAATCTTTCCAGAAGTGGATGTCCCAGCAAATTCCACTCCAATGTGAGATTGCAAATTGCAAAAAACCCAAGACTCTACAAGCTCAGTTACCATGCTACTACTACAACTGCCATGCACAGTGGTGGTGAGTAGATGAATTGGGCTTTTTTTGCAGCCACATGACCTGGGCACCTTGCAGTCATTGACCACGAACTCCTCTGTGTACCACAGTATTTGTCAAATGTAAGTCCTTCTGTCTGACTGCTAAAGCTTGGATCAAATCAAAAGGCCAGACTTTAACCCAACTGAAATGCTGTTGGCAGGATCTTGATTCATCTGTGCATAAACAAATGCTTGCACACATTAATGAACTAAATTGTTGATTTTTATTATGTCCTGATAAAGAAAACCATATAAAGTATACGTTCTTTTTCACACAACTGCGTAAAAAGATTTGTATATATATCCATCCATTTTATTAAATCTTTAAGGGACAATACTGTAGAAATAAAACTTGGATATATTTTAGAGTAGTCAATGTGCAGCTTGTATAACAGTAAAAGTTTACCGTCCTCTAAAAATAACTCAAAATACATCCATTATTGTCTAAATAACTGGCAACAAACGTGAGTACACCCTAAATGGACATGTTAAAACTGTGTCCAAAGTGTCAACATTTTGTGTGAACACCAATGTTATCTAGCACTGCCTTAATCCTCCTGGGCATGGAATTCACCAGAGCTGCACAGGTTGTTGCTGGGATCCTCTATCACTCCTCCATAATGACATCGCGGAGCTGCTGGATGTTAGACACGTGGTGCTTCTCCACCTTCCGCTTGAGCATGCCCCACAGGTGTTAAATAGGGTTCAGGTCTGAAGACATACTCCATCAGAATCAGAATCAAAAATCACCTTCAGCTTTAGCTGCTCTAATACAAGATACACAATTTTGTATGGTCCTGTCAAGCAGACAAAAACACGAACATGATAGGACATGGACAGGCTTTGCATGTTTGCATGACGTACAGCTGTTTTGTTGCCAGCTATTTGGACAATAATGGCTGTATGTTGAGTTATTTTTAAAGGACAGTAAATATATTCTGCTACAAGCTACACATTGACTACTCTACATTATATATCAAAGATTCATTTCTTTAGTATTGATTTCGAATGCTGTGAAAACACGTTTCCAAAACACTTGTTCACTTGTTCTATAGATTTATATTTATATTAAATTTTATATGATTACATCTCACTGAATTGCAGAAAGTTTCTGAGATATCTACTGTTCAGTATCATTCAGTACTATTATTTGATCCCACAGAAAAAATTGATAAGGCTGCAATCCTGTTGGCAGGCGCGCGCGCGATAGAGATGAAAATGATTTCAATTTCGTTTGTTAAAATGCATAAGACAGTGCATAAAAGTTTGACTACATGCCTCTTGATAGGTATTACAGTATATTGTGGTTTAGATACCTAAGCATTTTTATGGTAATGACGCCAAATGATAGCAAACGTGGATTTTTTTTCGGCGCGGCGCGTAGTGGACCAAGTAAGCAAAGAAATGCAATACATAACAACAAACAAACAAACAAATACATGTATAAATACATGCATTTATGCATAAATAAAAATGACCACAGTTTGATCTGATGTATATGCATATATGGTAGATCACTGTTACTTTTCTGGACAGAATCTCGTTAAGGCACTGATGCAGAAGCTTCCTGCCCCGTGCGTAAATGACGCGCTATAGACACGTAACTCTTTCTCGGTTCGGAGACACGTGCACGGGGAAATTCTTGAAATAATCCAAACACTTTTTGCATCCTTTACAGTACATACAGTACAGTGCAGTATTGCTCGTTGTCAAGTTATGCTTTGTTTTAAGCGCACTACCTTTAGCGCACCTAATGCTCCACACATGCAGGATTACTCCTGCTGGTACCGATGGAATGAGAACGTAAAAGTCCAGTCACAACTTCGGATCCGATGCATCCTTAAAATAATTTTGGGTCAAAGGCAACGGTGAATGCCAAGAGTAAGACGTGGTGCTGACGTCAGGAGGCGCGATGCGCCGTTGGGTTCGCGCATTTCTCAGTCCCCGCGTCTCTGTGGCGCACCTGCCGAAATCACCTCCGCGTCCCCGCGCCTTCACGCACAGGCGCGATGAATTTCAGCAGGTCTCGCTCTTTTGTAGGATCTCCCCGGAACAGCAACTCGGGCTCCACCGATGAGCTGGTCATCACCTCCACTTTTGGCACGCTGCTCTCGCTGGTGTACGTGGTCGGCGTTTCGGGAAACGTGTACACTCTGGTCGTGATGTGCCACTCGATTCGTTTCGCGACCTCCATGTACATCTCGATCATCAACTTGGCGCTCGCGGACTTGCTGTACCTCTCCACGATCCCGTTCGTAGTGTGCACGTACTTCCTCAAGGACTGGTACTTCGGGGACGTGGGCTGTCGCATCCTGCTTAGCCTGGATCTCCTCACCATGCACGCAAGCATCTTCACCTTAACCGTGATGTGCATGGAGCGCTACCTGGCCGTGACGAAGCCTCTGGACAACGTGAAGCGCTCCAAAAGCTACCGAAAAGCCACGGCATGGGGGGTGTGGATACTGTCTTTGCTCCTAACCATGCCAATGATCATCATGGTGAACCAGACGAGCAGAAAGGCCCCGGACGGAAGCGTGAAACGCATGTGCGCTCCTACATGGGCACCCCAGGCGTATAAGATTTACTTGACTGTTCTGTTTTGCACCAGTATCATGGCGCCTGGTCTCATCATTGGCTACCTGTACACCAGATTAGCCAGGACATACCTTGAATCACAGAAAAGCTCGGCTTTAAATAAGGGCAACAAGCGATCTCCTAAACAAAAAGTACTTATAATGATCTTTACCATCGTGCTCGTGTTCTGGGCCTGCTTCCTGCCCTTTTGGATATGGCAGCTTTTGCCCCTTTACCACGAACCCCTGGCTTTGGCGCCTCACATACGCACGTGTATTAACTACCTGGTGGCATGTCTGACCTACAGCAACAGCTGCATCAACCCGTTCCTGTACACGCTGCTCACTAAGAACTACCGGGAGTACCTGAAAAACCGCCACAAGAGTTTCTACCGCTACACGTCGTCGTTCAAGAAGCGGCCGCCGAGCTTGTACTCGTGGGGAAAGTCCGCATCGTCGAGCAATCAGTTCGAGTTCAACTCGGAGACGCTGGTTATGGCACAGCTGAAGGTTCAGTGAAGGGGCGAGGAAGATCACAAGGAGACGTGAGGACAAATATGGCTGTGACCAGGTAAACATTATAATGTGATCTCCCAACAAGTCTGCAACAATTCCTTTTAAAGGTTCCCCTCGTCCAGTAGCATGCAGAAGAATGAGCTGGATCTTCACCCAAGTTCAGTAAAAATTACTTACAAATTATTATTATTATTATCATTTATTAGATATGTATATTTAGTGTCCCAGAAGTTTTTATACACAGAGGATAATGCATACCAGCACCAAGTCTGTTGTTAGTCCTTATTAGTGAATGTTCATGGATGTCAGTTTTTTGTTGGTCCACAACACTGGAATTTGTTAATAAGTTTGTGCTCGCCTTTTTATTAATTTTTTTTTTTTTAAAGCACATTGAGAGTCTGCGAGAGTCCATCCATGAGAATTTCAACACGTTCTTCTTTTGTCAAAGGAATGAACACTTTGCAAAAGGTGTATATTTTATATATATATATATATATATATATATACACACACACACATTTTGCAAAGTGTTAATTTCCCCTAGTTATGGACACTTTTGGGTCACAATTAATTGTTACATTTATTATTAAATATGCATACTATATTATTTTTATTTCATACTTCTTAATCAAAGCAGCTTTACAGAAATCAACAGTTAAGGTGAACGGTGTGTATTTATCCCTGATGAGCAAGCCATGGCGACTGTGGCAAGGAAAAACTCCCTTAGATGTTATGAGGAAGAAACCTTGAGAGGAACCAGACTCAAAAGGGGAACCCATCCTCATTTGGATGACATCAAGAGTTTGATCATAAATCTTTTATTAATGCATGTAAGAATTTATATGCCGGAGTAAAATGCTTACAAATAGTTAAAAGTTCCTCACCGAGTGCTCACACTTTTGCATACAACAGAGGAGCACTTTTTAACCACTGGAGTCACTGCATTAGCTTCTTGAAGTGTCTAGTTCATCTATTCAGATCAGCGTTTCCTCAGCATTATGAGAGGTTCTCATTTATGTAGATCGTGCCATCTACATACTACATCTGTGATCAGTAGGTCATTAAAAACATGGTCACAGCCTGTTTTTTTTTAATGGCATGAGTAAACCTGGTTTTAACTCCCAGTGTGACAGATGAGATCTCATTAGTAGAACCACAAAGTGACACAAATGTCACCCATTTCCCAGAAATGTCAATTGTGAATGTGGAATAATTAAGGTTTCAAGGTCTATACCAATTTCATCATTCTAGGCTACCTGATCTAATTAGCTACAGGGCAAACTTGCCATACTTGAGCAAAGTATTATTGAGAATTTCCCATGTGGATTGTCAGTCTTTTGTAACATCTGTAACTGCCACATTTACAATAGAGTTCCCCAAACCCCTACCCCTAAGATTTACCTTAATCATGCATTAAAGCATTCCTATACTTTCATTTGTGTATTCAGTGCAACTTAGACATCTGCTGATCTCAAATCTCTATTTTACATGCAAACATCAGAAAACCAGTACATTTAACCAGGTGCTTCAGTTGCAGGGGGAAAAACTACTTGAAGTTTGTGTAAATGAGGACACGTGTTACTGAATACCAACATGTTTTAATCAATTCAAAACGCATACTATAAATCATTATACTATACATTTGATCAAAATAGTATCAAACAAAACCTTTTGAGAGCTCAATTAAAATGATCAAAATAACACCAATAAAACTCATTAATAGCTTTTAAGCACTTTAGTCTCTCAGCACTATATATAAATCTGCACTTCATTTTTCGGTGTGCTCTTCTCTCTGGCGATAACAAGAAAAGGGAAAAAATACTGCAGTCTCTGAGTCTCTTGACGTGGCAAAAGAACAAAAGCTCACAGCTAAAACCTGACGTTTTCATGCAGCCATCAAATTTAAAACAGGCTGGAACTCAGTCCAGGGTCAAAGCAGTGCTTTGGATTTAAAGCAGTCCTTGGTGCTTGGCTCATCACTAACAGACAGTTTAAGCATCATTTATTAATGTGGGGTCAGACAGAAAGTGGAACATTTTAGTCAGATGTGCATGCTGCAAGTCTCATTTCATCTAATAGCTGTGTTGGGAAAACACTTATTACCACCTAAAGTTGTGTTGAATAATTATTATACCCAAACTGTAAAGAAGAGGGGGAACATATTCATTTGCTTCTTAAATTTATTTAACCTTTACAGTAACTGCTTTTGAATATTCCTAGAAGGATGTTGTGGAGTTTATAATTACATTTAACAGAGGACACTTTTATAAAAAGAAAGAAAAAAAAAAAAAATAAAAAAAAAATAAAAATAGCACCTCTGTGATTTCAGTGTAATTGTCCCAGTGAGAAGCTTGGGTTACTAACTACTTCAGTGCAGATATACAACTGCAGGACAGTCATTAAGTCTGATTACTGTGCAACAATACTGTCTTTGCTTCCAATATAATATTACATGCAGTTCCCAAAAAAAACTTTCTGAGCTAGAAAAATGACGTAAATGCCTGAGTTCTTACAATACACATACTATTCTTTGATTCTCCACTGAGCTATTTGTAAGGGGGGAAAAAAAAGAACCACACCTTGACAGATCCAAGTATTTACACTTAAACCCAGACTTCATCGGCCAAAGTACCAGTAAGCCGAGGCAGGAGACCCTACTGATGTTAATCCTGTATTACACAGGGAACGTGTTGAGATTAACACAGATCTGGAAAAGAGCTTGAAACATTTACTCCTCGAAGAAGAGAAGAGACGAGAAGAGACAAGAAGAGACGAGAAGAGAAGAGAAGAGAAGAGAAGAGGGAGACAGACAACACCCTGTGGTGTGGAAATGCTTGATCATCCAACACATCTAAAAAAAAAAAATAATTCTCACATATAATTCATCTCTAACATCAGCAGTATGCCTTCTTTCACATGCTGCACCGTGGGCACACGGTGTGTGAAATGTATATCCATCAGCTCTCCTCTTTTCCTCAGTTTTTAGAGCATTCTTTTGTCTTTCATTGTGCAGGGTTTTGTGTCAGTATTTCACTTTAATCACATTCACATGAAGAATAATTGTATCCTCAATCAAGCATAACATGAAGGCAAGAGCTGAACCTTACCCACTTTAAAGATGAATGGCATCCAGTTACAAACTCCCCACACCATGGCTTCATTTTCTTTAACAAGAATGTCTAGACAATATTCAAGCACCGCTGCTGCAAACCTTTACCTCATTATCAACTTAAACGACAATGACATACACATTAATTCCAGACTGTGTATTAAATGAATGCATAGTTCATATATTCAAAATCAATATTCAAGCTCTTCTTTTTAACTTGCTGCTGAAATAATTCTACTAAAACAGAGACCCCTAAATCTCAGACCATATTCACTTTGTAAATCCATCGAATAAAAATATTTAAAGCCACAAAAAAATAACCCGCTTGCTACATCCAAAGGGGAATAGTGCATTTGTGGTTTTGTGATCCTGAGGTTTCAATTCGTAGTGAATAATAAAGTAGAACCAGAACCACAAATGACATCTTGGGGAAAAAACAATATGATACTTGACACAAAAGCAAATTGCAGAACGGGATATAAGACAAACCTGCATAGTCAATAGCCTCACTCATTCCACAATTACTTCATGACAGTGCCAGACTGCACTTCCATTTTTAAATTTTTGTTTAAAATGATATTGAACAGATGTTGGATACTAATTATCACTTTGCTGTCCAAGTTAGTGAGGAACTGATTACTTCATAGCATGCCAGACACTATAATATAATGCTAAAAAAATGGAACAACATAACATGTTGGTTTAAAAGTCTAGCTCAAATCCTGTCCTGACACACTGCCCCCATCACCATGTAAACATGATTAAACATTAAATAATCATTCAATATTATACAAGTAGATCATCAGAAGACACTGCTGATTGATGAGATCAATGTGAATAAATGTTACACACTCCATACAATAGGTTATTCTTGAAAGCTAATCATTTTGACAATTTTGTGGCCTTTCTTTACTTTTGTTGCGCAGGTATTAGTGAAGAACACTGTAGGAGGTCTTGTTTTTATGTGAAGCAACGGAAGAAATGGCTTTTGGGGAAAGAATCTGGTTGAGGACTCAAAACCACTCTTTAATATTCTAAACCAATGACAGCAATAAAACAGCATATTAAGCATAACGATACTCAATTAAATCTGAAGCGCTGAGATCAATAAATGACATTTATTGCAAAGATCATTTAGTCGTGATTTGAATTGGCAGAATTAATTCAAGATCAAGATGTACTTTCCAGGGAGCGGGCAAATTGGTGCATTTCTGTGCGTGTCATGACAGTAAAAGGTCTGGTCGGAATATTTTGCATTAATAAACTATTCCGTTACAGTGGCTTGTTTAGACCTTATGCTCCCTCTCTGACAGGGAATATGATTGACAGAGAGATGGTGCTATTGAAATACACTTGTTCAGAAGACAACTTTTCTCAGCAGTTAAGGTAAAAAAAACGCATTGTGGCGCCATTGTTGCTCATTGACATTTTCACTCTTACAGACACCTTGCAGAAAAGGTATTGAAAGCTAAACCCCCTGCAAAACATTTCTAAAAGCTCCCTCAGTAGGCCATGGGTGATTTTTCATCAATTTCTTTATGAGCAATTTCATTCATACCCACTGTGGAGAATTTCCACTTGTGCTGTTTATCCAATCTGTGATAACTGATCCAACTGTGATTAAAAAAAAAGGGATAGAGCCAGGAAGACACCACTTACAAGGAAAAGGCAAGCGGAGATATTGAAAAGGAGAAACGCAGCAGTTGAATGACAGTCTACGGGAAATAAGAATTTAAAAGTGTGAAATGTTCTTTTTACGACACAATAACGAGCAATTATAACTCATGCAGTTAGTGGCGTTCAAGTCAACAAAGTCCTTGATATCTGTTTAATTATTGCCAAACAAAACAAAAATAAGGAATGTGAAACCTCTTTAAACCTCTTTAAACCTCTTTCAATTTTTAGTTGAATGCTGAAATAACATCGTATTGTGTGTTCGTCCCAGGGCTCCAGCCATTATCGCAGAAGGACCCTATGGAAAGCTGGGATCAGCGATAGCATAATCAGGATCACACGTGAAGGACACAGTGATGGCATAACGTGTGCCCCACGCCACCTTCTCTACGCGGTGAAGATTCTCTGAGCCTGAGGAAAAGAAAGACACTCGGCCTGCGAAGAAAAAAAAAAAAAAAGAATGCGATAATCACAGATAGGAGAGTTTTAGATAATGCCATCTTTCAACTTAGAGCACTGAATCATAGCTTGTTTTTAGTTTATAATTAAATGTATATGATTTTTTTTGCTATAAATGGTAAGCAACACAGAGAACCTATGCTTGTGATGCCCCTGGTCAGAAAGTTACTGACAGCAATTCCCAGTGTGCCTCAGGACTGTCTTCACACATTTAGAATGCAGCTCACTGGCCATACTTAATCATCATCGACAACAATTAGACAAGCGTGCGGCTGTTCAGGGAGAGCTGTACTGTGCAAATAGACACCTACATAACAGGGTCTGTGGCACCAAAAGGAGACAGTTACAGAAGTAACAAGATATTTATGTAAATTACCTCTTCTATGTTCTGCACAGCTTTGACCTTTGTAGCCTACTATTTATCATAAAAAAAGATTTGGACCTTTTTTTTTGGACTTTGCCAAAGTGGTCATGCATTTACTTTATTGATTTATTGAGTTGAAGCTGTTTACTATTTAACACTTCACAAATCGAAAGCCATTTTGTAATATAAAATATCTATTTATGAACCTGGCTTGGAGTTTGATTGAATGGCACCAATAAGCCTCACCAAATGCCCATTTAAGTACAGAGAGCTATTTGTGTCTGAGAGGTTCTGATGATTTCAAAACATTGTTGCACAGAACTAATTACACGGTGGATAAAGAAGGGTGTGTAATGGCAGGATTCACATTAACAGTGTTCTGTGCTGTGTGCAGTGCATTACTGATGCAAATCTTCAATGCAGTGGTTTATGAAGACTAGCCAGGGGGTTAGTGTGTTTGAGGAACTAAAATCACAATCATATTATTAAAGCTGTTATACTTATTATTGAGTCCTTACAGTTATTAGTCTATGATTGACATGTTCAATTGTGTTTCGATTAGGTTTTTTATTGAGACCTAACTGGAAAGTCAGTAGAAAAATAATATGAATTTTAAATGACTGTGTTTTATAACTTTGCTACAGAAAAGAACATTTATGCCCACTTTAAATACACCTTGCATGATTTTACTTTTTACAATTGGACCATGTTTGACGGCATAATTAGCCTAGTGACAAGCTTAATTGCTTTACAAGACAAGCTTTTTAAAGCCAGCAGCTTATACATGTTGATCATTAGTCATCTTGTCGAGAATATTGCATAACAATTTAACACTTAATAAAGACAAGTAAGCCATTTTATTAACAGCCAATGAGACAAATGAGATGATGTAAATTATAGGCCGCTTTAGTTCTTCTCCATTCTGTGACCGCATGACTTGTGTATTAGGCTATTCACAGCATTTATGCCAAGAATGGAAGGACTCTATACTGTATATAGGTTGTGATTCCTATACTTTGCAATCCAAATGCAAAGGAAATTGCCATTTTGCTGACACTTTAACTTCACCAGAATAAAACAATAACACCTGGCAACAACTGATATAATAATATCCTCAGTGTGAACTGAACACAATAAATGGGAAAAATAATTGCACACGATATACTCATGCATTGATAATATACATTCCGTCGAATCCAGAAAAAGGACACAATGTTTCTTAACCCTCCTCTGTCTGTTTCTATGCTATCCATCCATTTAGAAAAGCAATGAGCCAAAGGCGTACCCTCACAGTGCAATTCACTGCCACATTTGATTTGAGAAGTAACAGCCAGGAACGTACTTTTCACTTCCAATAAACACAGTGAGCGCTGAAAAAGAGAAGCTCTCCATAAGCATGAGGCCAGGGTTGTCCTCTGTGGCTGATGGCTGTGATTCACCAATCTGTGAAAGCAGCTGTTCTCCCCTTCCTATGCCACAACTCCACCTCCCATAGCCCCACAGCTCCTGTGAGGCCTTTTAGTTCTTTTCACAGCCCTTATATCCATTTCACATGACTTCGATCCATTTCATTCATTGACCTCTGAACCATATACCTGTGCCATCTGTAACCGCTCTCCACCCACCACCTCCCTGGGTCCCATTTTCTACTCGGTTTCTCTCCTGGCTAATGCCTGTCATTGTACCCCACCTCTCCCTCTGAGGGAGGCTGATTATCAGTCACACCATTGCAGAGCTTACTGCCAGGGTAGTAATTACCTTAGTCAAGTTCATAGGTTCATTATCTGCCCATGATTGCTAATCAACACAAAATGACTCTCGGAACAGCCGTGCAGAAAACAGCAGCTCTTTCAGGCCAAACCCTGAATAATGGGCGGATGAAAAGAACATGTCCAAAGTTCTCTCAAAACTGCAATGTTGTGAAATTGTTGATTTTCATCTGTGTTTTTGTGCCTGGAAATTACAGTTTCCAGATACCAGCCACTTGCAAGATCAACAGAAAGGATTAGGCAAAAACGTAGCAACTAATCGGTATTCCTCCATCCATGCAATTTTCCATGCGCTCAGAGAACACTGAGTGACACAACACCTCTCTTTATCTGGCTACCTGCAGAGAGAGATGTAGATCATCTGCAAAAAGACAGCTTAGTCTCTACATGCAGTTTCCATAATTAGAGCTGCTCTAGCACTCTAGCAGGCAAGTGGCAGCCATTATCCCATCAGATTATATAGATTATAATTATGAGAGAGGAAAAAAAGCTTTTCATAGAATACATCAGACCATAAGGCAGAAGCGTGCCTTTTTGCACTGGTCTACCTAATCAGCTGGCTATTTGTGGTTCATGTCAACATGCGAGTTTATTGAAAGGTTGCATAAAAGAAAAAGAACAACAGATGAGTCAGTAACAGGTTTGTTTCTACAACATTCAGTGCTCTACTGATTGATAAATGGAACAGCGAAAGCTCATGAGAAAACAGACTAACTGGTAAGCATGACTAATACTCTTGTGTTTTAATGTGTGTATATATATATATATATATATATATATATATAT
>JAAIIK010008375.1:0-16260 GCA_014706435.1 Silurus glanis | reverse complement strand
GGTCGCAAAGTTCAAGGGGGCCGAATACTTTCGCAAGGCACTGTATATGCTCTGCAGCCACCTCAACATCTTCAGCACACAGATCCTCATAATCCTTATCAAAATCTTTTTTCTGTAATTTTGTATCCACCACCTCTTGTGAAAGTGTCTTCTTGAGTCTGATCATTTGCTTAATCGCTGCCTGTTCAGGTGAGTCACATTAAGCTGGTTTAAATCCTACCTGTCTGATCGTTACCATTTTGTAGATTTAAATGAAAAGCTATTCAGGTTAATGCAAGTAAATTATGGGGTGCCACAAGGTTCAGTTCTAGGACCCCTGCTTTTCACAATATACATGCTCCCCTTGGGAAATATTATTAGAAGGCATGGAATTAGCTTCCATTGTTACGCTGATGATACCCAGCTATATATCTCATCTAAACCAGACGATACGCTCAATTAACTCGGATAACTGAGTGTGTTAAAGAAATAAGAGATTGGATGACTCATAACTTTCTATTATTAAATTCTGATAAGACGGAGATTTTGCTCATCGGCCCAAAAACCAGTACACAGAAGCTCCAGCATCTCAACCTGCATTTAGACGGATGTTCTGTAACCACAAGTTCAACAGTAAAAGACCTGGGAGTTATTTTAGAGCAACTTATCTTTTAAAAATCATATCAACCAAGTTACAAAAACAGCCTTCTTTCACCTTAGAAATATTTCTAAGTTAAGAAACATGTTGTCTATAACCGATGCAGAGAAGCTCGTCCATGCGTTCATGACCTCCAGACTGGACCATTGTAATGCATTACTAGGTGGATGTCCTGCATCATTAATAAACAAGCTACAGTTAGTTCAGAATGCGGCAGTCAGAGTTCTCACAAGGTCGAGAAAATATCACCATATAACCCCAATCTTATTGTCCCTACACTGGCTTCCTGTTAAGTTTCGAATAGACTACAAACTACTGCTTCTCACTTATAAAACACTAAATGGTTTATCTCCATGTATCTCTCCAGTCTTCTAACACGCTACAATCCATCACGCTCCCTGAGATCTCAAAACTCTGGACTTCTAGTAGTTCCTAGAATAGCAAAGTCCACTAAAGGTGGTAGAACATTCTCACATTTAGCTCCTAAACTTTGGAATAGTCTTCCTGACAGTGTTCGGGGCTCAGACACACTCTCCCAGTTTAAGTGTAGATTAAAGACGTATCTTTTCAGCGAGTTCTACACATAGAACACATACACATAGTCCTCTCCACTGCTTCTCTTTCTCTCCCCATCCCGAGGCATCCTGAGGTTGCTCCAGCTCCAGTCACATCCCACCTTATGAAGATTGTACTTTAAAGAAGTAGATGCCCACAAACTTCCCGAACCATCTAGAGACGTACCAGTGCCAATTGGATCCCACTTCATGTAGACTTTTAACATTGGACCTCCTGGAGTGTTTAAAGGCTCTGGCATGGAGAAGCTGGTGTTGGATCTGTGATGATCTCAGAGCTATTTCATGAGTTGCTCAGTAGCTCCTAGTTTTATAACCATAATGACTGTAAAAGACTGTAAAAAGATCATTACTCATAATCACACACTCCAGTGCTCATGTTAGTTCTCACTCTCCAGTGTTCTGTAGTGTTTAAAGACTATAATCACACTCTTGATGTCACTCAAATGAGGATGAGGTTCTGCTTTTGAGTCTGGTTCCTCTCAAGGTTTCTTCCTCATAACATCTAAGGGAGTTTTTCCTTCACCACAGTCTTCATGGTGATCATCAGGGATAAACACACATCATTCACAACTGTTAAATTCTGTAAAGCTGCTTTGAGACAATGTCTGTTGTGAAAAGCGCAATAGAAATAAACTTCACTTGACTTGATTTCAAGCTCAACCTGTTGGTGCTCACCTCAGTCTAAACAGCCTCGGCCACTCCAGCTACGTCGATAGGAATACTGCCTGAATTCGGTATAGCTTCCGCTCTGTCCCACGTGGGTTGCAGCGGTGCCACGTCCCTGGCAATATCAGGGTCCTTCGCTACATCATTAACCTCAACATTAACAGCCGATTCTTTATCAGCACGATTCAGCAAAGTTTATCTAACATGCATTAATTCTCCGCAAATAAAACATTTCATAGATTCCGAGTTAATAATGATAGTCATCTTTTCTATCAATTGTTAGTTTTACAGGCAAATGAAGAGACTCGCTCTGAGGTTTCAGAATCAGGAAAGCTTGGTGCCGAAAAGACATTATATGTCTGAGCTCAGGATTTTTGCATCCAAGTGGAATCATCTTAATGTAACTCACTAGTTTTCCAAACCTCTTAAGAATTTCCTCTAGATTTTCGATTCTTACAAACGGAGGCACGTTGGACAGAAAATATATTCTGATAACACAAATAAAAACACCCACTCAAAAAAAAAAACACCCACTGAAACTCAGAGCCACTGTCACCCACACCAAACTCTGTCCACTCGCTCCCAGCATGCAACACGCAAAGAGAGAGTGAGAGGAAGGGGGGGCCGAGAGGGAGAGAGAGAGAGAGAGAGAGAGAGAAAGAGAGACACACACACTTTTTTTTTTTTACTTTTTACAATCCTTTCATTTAACACGTTATGTTATATACCATGTGGTATCAGCTTGACCCATTAGATAAATAAATATATAAATAGATTAATAAATAAATAAAATCTATATATATAAAGCTCAAATACCACTGACTGACTCACTCACTCATCACGAAATCTCAAAAACCACTGAACGGATTGCAATGAAATTTGGAACATACCTTCCTCTTGGGTCTTAGGTGCTCACTAAGAAAGGGTTTTGAAAAATTCGCCCTGGATCGCGGCTAACTCGCGAAAAACGCGATTTCTCACGCATTGTAAATTCTTCGAAATAACATTACGGATCCTAATGAAACTTAGTACATTGTTTCTTATTAGATGTTAGATGCACGATAAAAATTATTTTCAAAGTAGTTTGCCCTGTATCGGTACTACAAAGGGGTAGTACGTTATTTGTTGACGTTACGTTCTGATCTCTGATCATCCAGTCCTGCTCAGTGCTTACTGCTTATTGCCATATTGCTTAGCGTTCTGCCTTCCGTAGCGAAGCACGGGTACTTTCAGCTAGTGTTACATATAAATAAAAACAGACAATGACAGTTAAATGTTGAGGGGAGGGGTGTGTGTGATTGTTTAGTTCAGTTCTCGTGCAATTTTTTGCTAAACACGCTCCTCTGCTGTTAGTGTGGACCTCCTGTGGTGTAGAAGCTGGTTAGCGAAGCGCTGGGACCGTAGTCCTTTACGTGCAGGGAGGTCCTCCTCTTGTGACAGGTCTGTCCCTGCGACGTTCACCAGCTCCTTGAGTGTGACGATCTATGAGGAGATCAAAGCTCTGGACAGTGTGGGGGAGGTCGCACTGGGGCTCCTCCAGCAGCCAGTGTAGTGTTCCGCAGGCCTTAATCCTTTTTCTTTTTTAAGTCCATATTTTAAAAAGTCTGTGGTAAAAGACTGGTAATCCAGTAACATTCAGTGTGCTTGTGTTTATTAAAAACACAAGTTATTAAAGTTCTGTCCAGCCCCAGTCCTCCTGCCATGTGCAAAAGTCCACTGGCTGCTGTCCTCCATACCAGGTTCTTGGGCCCGGTTAAGAGTCTCTGGATAAACTGGAGGCGAAAGGCTGCAGTTCTGCTGGCAAGATGAACCAGCCCTTGCCCTCTTCCTCATGGGCAGATGGAGGACACTCTGTGGAATCCAGTACAGACCATCCCAGAAGAAATCGACGAGCAGGGCCAGGATGTTTGCTAGCAGGTTTGGCGGTGGATCCACGCATGCCAGCTTGTGCCACAGAGACAATGCTACCAGATTGTTTATCACCAGCATTCGCCCCCTGTAGGACATCTTTGGAACCAGCCACTTCCACACGCTCAGTCTTCCCTTGATGTGCTCTACAGTGCATATCCAGTTTTTATTTCAAAACTCGTCGGATAATTTTTTGTTTAGTAAAGGAACCTTCTCTGCTAAAATGTTTGACATCGTAAACTAACTGTTTACAGTTTGGGAAAAACTCAACTGACATTTTTTTGCCACTTGGTGGTTCGTCAGCAGTATACAAAGCATTTAGCACTTCCTCCTGAGACTCCTGGTTAAACACTGAATTGGACATGCAATCTTCACTGTCTGATTCAGCTTCATATACCTTCAACTCTTTTTTGGCCTGTTTTTTTTCCTTGTCTCCTACCTCATTTCTTCCTCTTTGTTGGAACTTTTTTAAGAGGCTCATCTTCCATCTTTATGTCTCCCCTGTCCCCTTGCACTGGTGTAGTGACTGGTGTTTCCTGATGACAGCTCTGCACCCGTGCCTGCCTCTGCCAGCGCAGGCAACTCCAGCACTGCTCCAGGGTCCACTGTGACCTCATCGTTTTTGCATGGCTTCTCCGGTCTGGTTCAGCAGGGTTTCCCCCGCTCCAGTTTGGCTGAGCATGTCTTTTCTGGGGTGGGTCTGTCACTAGTGGAGCTCTGGGCTGCAGCCTCACTAGGCCTTGGTGCAGCAGCAGTTGCGGGGCTTTCAGCAGCAGGCTGTGCTATAGCCGCAATGGGAACGGCTCCTACGGGTTCAGCTTCATCTTGCCCCGGTCACTTGGAGACACCGGGGTCACTCTGTCTTTCAGGACAGGCGCAAACAAGACGCCCTATCTGACCACATTTAAAACATTTAATTTCAGCATCAGTGGATACAAAGATGTTGTAGTCAAAACCCTCAATCCTGAACTTTACCTGAACCATGTTAAGCTCTTCAAGACCTTCATTCAGAACCATAAAAAACATTCTCCTGAAAGACACCAAGTGCCTAATCAGTGGGGACTTACAGCCAAGGGGGATTTTCTTCATGGGGAAGCCGGTTTGCCCGTACCGAGGCAGCTCTTTAACTATTACCTCATCACTGATAAAAAATGTAAATATGATCATCTGTGCAGGATGTAAATATGAAAATATATATTTACATAAATAAATATATGCTGCAGGAGTGCTGTCAGACTTGGACCCTGACAGTCAACCTCAAAAACACCGAAATCATCATCTTCCAAAAAAATATCCAGCTCTTAGGGAACCAAACAGACATTTATGTTTAGAACACACGAGATAGAACACCCCAAAAAATATACCTACCTCAGACTTAACATGAGTTCATCTGGAAACTTCAACCTGGCAGTGAATGAACTGAGAGAAAAAACATGCAGATCCTTTACACCATAAAACCACAAACCTTTGTTGAAATTCCAATTCAAATCTGCCTCAAAATATTGGAATCAGTGACTGAAGTGATTTCTCTGTATGGCAGTGAAGTGTGGGGTTCTATTGCACAACAATTCCAAAATGAAATATCCAAGATGCCAGTGTCGCAGTAGCTTGCTGTGGCTTGCTGATATCACCCAAATGAGGATAGGTTCCCTTTTGAGTCTGGTTCCTCTTAAGGTTTTTCCTCATAATATCTAAGGGAGTTTTTCTTTGCCACAGTCACCATGGCTGCTCATCAGGGATGAATACACATCTTGTAGCCCACCTTATGCAACAGCTCTGTGCCGGAGATTTCAATCATGCAAATCTCAGGACTGTTCTCCCTAAATTTCATTACAATGTGGACTTTGCAACCAAAGGAGAAAACATTCCAGGCGCATACCCCAGCATACAGACCACATACCAGATCCCGGCATACAGACCACTTAACAGGAATTCAAGACCAGCTTGAAAGCAAGTGTATACCTGGCCAGTAGGAACCATGTCTACTCTCCAGGACTGTTTTGAGTGCACTGACTGGGACATGTTCAGGGAGGCTGTAACCAATGGTGATTACATCAACTTGGAGGAGACAGTGACCAGCTACATCAGCAAGAGCATTGATGACGTTACCATCTCCAAGACCATCACCACATGCTCCAACCAGAAGTCGTGGATAACTGCTAAGGTGCATGCACTACTAAAATCCAGAGACTCCGCCTTCAGAGCAGGAAACAAGACAGCCTTAAGAACAGCAATCAGAGAGGCGAAACGCGAACATGCCAAGAGCATCCACAGTCACTTCCAGGACAGCAGAGACACCCGGCACATGTCAGGGCATTCAGGCGACCATGAACTACAAGAAAACTTCACCCACTTGTGACCATGACACCTCCCTCCCAGATGCACTGAACTAATTCTACGATCTGTCTATCCATGGCTAAAGTGAGAAAAAGTAACTCTATGCAGAGTTAACTCACAGAAGTCTGCTGGACCAGACAATGTTCCTGGCAGAGTGCTCAGGGTATGTGCAGAACAGCTAGCAAATGTCTTCACCGACATCTTCAGCATCTCCCTGAGCTGCGCCACGTGCCTACGTGCCTATGTGTTCCTACGTGCCTGAAGACCACGACCACCGTCCCTGTGCTGAAGAGGTCTACAGTCTCCTGCCTCAATGACTATTGTCCTGTCGCACTCACACCCATCATGATGAAATGCTATGGGAGGCTCATCATGAGGCACATTAAAACCGAGCTTCCACCCTCACTGGACCCCATGCAATTCGTGTATCGTCCAAACCGTGACACAGACAATGCCATCTCCACGACTCTCCATCTGGCCCTCACCCACCAATAAGAACCCATATGTACAAATGCTGTTCATAGACTTCAGTTCAGCATTCATGCTGACTCACGACTGTGTAGCAATGCACTGCTTGAACCACATCATCAAGTATGCAGATGACTTGACAGTGGTGGGTCTCATCATCAAGAACGACGAGTCAGCATACATAGAGGAGGTGCAACAGTTAACAGCCTGGTGTGGAGACAACAACCCGTCTCTGAATGCTGACAAAAATAATAAAGAGATGGTTGTGGACTTCAGGAGAGCACAGAGCGGCCATTCTCTATTGATCATCGATGGATCCTCCGTGGAGATCATCAAGAGCACCAAATTCATTGGTGTTCATCTTCACTTGCTCACTCAACACCAGCTTCAGAACCAAGAGCCCAGCAGCACCTCTCCTGACCATGTTCTACTAAGATACCACCAAGAGCATCCTGAGCAGCGCATCACTGCCTGGTTTGGGAACTGCACCATCTCGGATCACAAGACCCTACAGAGGATCGTGAGGACAGCTGAGAAGATCATCAGAATCTCTCTCCCCTCTATCACAGACATTTACACCACATTCCAACAGGTTTACTGTTGTCACAGAGATGGTGTTTCACACCTCTCCCTTTCTCTCATCTAACCATGTCTTCTTTTGAATTCCATGCAGTTTCAGTTACCTCTCCAATGTCATCTACCGCCCTCCTGGTCCCCTTGGAGACATCCTAGAAGAGATGGACACACTCCTCAGTACTTTCCCCTCTGACAGCACCCCTCTGACAGTTCTTGGGGACTTCAACCTCCCATCTGACAAACTTCAGTCATCTTGCCTCCTGACTTTTCTGAATACCTTCTCCTTGATATTTAACAGCTGCCCTCCAACACACAAGGGAGGAAATGTCCTGGACCTGGTCTTCACCCGCCCTACTCCAGCTACAGACATGACTGCCACTCCACTTCAGATTTCTGATCATCACCTGGTTTCCTATTCAATCACTCTTCCTATTCTACAGAAAAACAATTTACATGTCTCTCTTATCTGTCCTAACCTTCACTCCATCTCTCTCTCATCTGTAGCTTCCTGTACTCTTTCATCTCTTCCTGACCCTGACTCATTTTCCTCTCTACCCTTGGACTTTGCTACTGACTCCTTCCTCTCATCTCTTTCCTCAACCATGGACCTCCTTTGCCCCTTGACTACAAAACCCAAGAAGACTTCTTGTCCCTTTTGTGCAGCAATCGATGAGAACTCAGATCAGCAGAGAGGAAGTGGAAAAAATCACAACTCGATGTAGACCTCGCATCTTACCGTACACTCCTGACCAAATTTTCTTCGAATGTGACTTCTGCTAAAACTGGTCACTCATACCAGGTAACATGGAGGGGATCCACATCTGCCCATGCAGACTCACCACTGGTGTCCCACAAGGCTCGGTACTTGGTTCCCTCCTTTTCTCCCTCTATACCCACTCTATTGGTGAATTCATATACTCACATGGGTTTTTTTTACCACTGCTATGCAGATGACACTCAACTAATCTTTTCTTTCCCTCCATCAGATACCACAGCTTCCGCTCGGATCTCGGCATGCTTGACAGACATATCTTCATGAATGAGTGCTCATCAACTAAATCTCAACCCCAGCAAAACAGAACAGCTGGTCATCCCAGGTGATTCATCTCTAGGTCAAGATCTCTGAATAACTCTTCATGACTCTCTGCTCTCCCCTTCAGCCACTGCTCGTAACCTTGGGGTAACTATGGACAATGAACTGTCCTTCTTCTCACATGTCCCTAATGTGGCATGTTCCTGTCAATTTCTTCTCTACAACATCCAAAGGATTTGACAATTTCTGTCCACACAGGCTGCCCACGTGCTTGTTATTTCAAGACTGGACTACTGCAACTCTCTGCTGGCAGGTCTTCCCCTGAACGCTATTTATCCACTCCAAATGATCCAAAACGCAGCTGCACGGCTTGTGTTCAATCAGCCCAAGTTCTCCCACACCACCCCACTGCTGCGCTCCCTTCACTGGCTTCCAGTAGCTGCATGTATCAGATTCAAAACACTGATGCTTGCCTACAAGGCCAAAAATGGACCAGCACTATCTTATCTCAGAGACCTCATCACATCTCGCACTGCACCACGCTGTCTGAGATCCTCCAGCACTGCTTGACTGGTACCACCTTCTCTCAGAATGAGAGGTAAGTATACTTAAAGGCTATTCTCTGTTCTGGCACCGAGGTGGTGGAATGAACTTCCCCTAGATGTCTGTACAGCAGAGTCCCTGGCTATCTTCAAGTGACAGTTGAAGACCTACCTCTTCCTGAAACACTTAAATTAGCACTTTCCAAGTTTGCTTTGTAGAATTCAAGAGTTATATTTATATTAAGTTTGTAATCTTGCATACCAGTGTAGATTTATTCATTGCTAGAGACTCAAAGCACTTTTGTACGTCGCTCTGGATAAGGGCGTCTGCTAAATGCCGCAAATGTAAATGTAACACATACTAACACACCACAATCACACACAGGGTCAGAGAAAACCCACAAACCCAATTAGAATGAACCAAATGACACAAACCCCAAGAGAGCCACCAGGTGACTTGTCATTTTTGCTGATGAGACCCACCACGGTAGTGTCATCTGTGAACTTGATTATGTGATTCGAGCTTGCATTGCAGTTGTAAGTCAGCAGTGTGAACAGCAGTGGACTGAGCACACAGCCCGGAGGGGCCCTAGTGCTCAGTGTGGTGGCGCTGGAGATGCTGTCCCCGATTTGGCCTCACTGAGGTCTTCCAGTTGAAGAGGGAGCTGTTAACTTCCAGTAGGCTCAACTTCTCAATCAGGGGCTGAGAAATGATTGTGTTGAATGCTGAACTGAAGTCTATGAACAGCATTCGTACGTATGTGTCCTTATTGTCCAGGTGGGTGTGGGCCAGTCGGAGGGTCGTGGCGATAGCATAGTTCGTGGAACGGTTTGGATGATACACAAACTGCATGAGGTCCAGTGAGGTTGGAAGCTGGGTCTTGATGTGCCTCATGACGATCCTCTCAAAGCACTTGATTATGATTGGTGTGAGTGTGGCAGGACGATAGTCATTGAGGCAGGAGACTGTAGACTTCTAAGGCACGGGGACGATGGTCTTCGCCTTGAGGCTGTTTTGCACATTACCTGAGCACTCTCCCAGATACGTTGTCTGGTCCAGCAGACTTTCATGGGTTAACTCTTCATATAGTTTTTCTCACTTCAGCCATGGTTAGACAAAGCACCTGGTCCTTGGGAGGAGGGGTGGTCTTCCTTGATGGTTAAAAGCAGGGGAAGTTGTCTTGTAGTTTGTGATTGTCCCTGCCACATGCGCCGGGTGTCTCCGCTGTACTGGAAGTGGCTGTGTTTTCTCTTATCTTGTTCGCGCTTCGCCTTTCTGATGGCACGGGACAGATTGGCCCTTGCTGTTCTTAAGGCCGCCTTGTCCCCTGCTCTGAAGGCGGAGTCTCTTTTTTTTTTTTTTTTTTTTAGCAGTGCGCGCACTTTTGCAGTCATCCACGAACTTCTGGTTGGAGCGTGTAGTGATGGTCTTGAAGATGGTCACGTCATCAACACACTTGCTGATGTAGCTGGTCACTGATGTGAAGTTGATAAAATCACTGATGGTTGCAGACTCCCTAAACATGTCCCAGTCAGTGCACTCAAAACAGTCCTGAAGAGCAGAAGTGGCTCCTGCTGGCCAGGTTTTCACCTGTTTCAGAACCGGTTTAGAGCGTCTGATGAGCGGTCTGTATGCTGGAATTAGCATAACAGAGATGTGGTCTGAGTAGCCAAGGTTGGAGGGCTCCACACGATACGTGCCGGGGATGTTTGTATAAACAAGTTCGAGCATGTTCGCCCCCTTTAATTGCAAAGTCCACATGCTGATGGAGTTTAGGGAGCACAGTCCTGAGATTCGCATGGTTGAAATGTCCGGCGATAATAAACAATCTGTCGGGGTGAGCATTCTGCAGGTTGCTAATAGCACCATAGAGTTCACACAGTGCCTCGTTAGCATTAGTGCTGTGGGGAATGTTCACTCCAACAATGAAAACAGTGGTGAATTCCCGTGGTAAATAAAATGGCCTGAATCTTACATTCACAAACTCCACTAGTGATGAGCAATAGCGGGAAACAAGCACAGAGTTCTTGCAAAATTCCGTGTTGATATAAACACACACACCACCACTGCGAATATTACTGCACAGAGCTGAGTTTCTGTGGACCAAAACACAGCTAGCCTGTCTACCTGGATGGTGGCGTCTAAAACTCTGTCTGTAAAAAATAAAGATACAGCGGTCTTTAAACTCTCGCCACGTGGTCCGCTGGAGTCGACACCTGACACTGAGGGCTTGGGAGCTGGTCTTTGTAGCTAAGGTCGCAGCAAGCCGAGGTCACAAAGGTTATTAAGTACATCATCATGCAGATTTATTGCTGCATGGTTTCTGTACTGTAACAATGTCTAGCAGTTGTATACATGAACGCAGCTGTCTCTGGTGTCCATGTATTTTAAAAAGTCGGGCTAAAGACGCAAAAAGCACAATTTTGGATCCGGAGAGAGGCCACTGCGAGCTACTGCCAAGACGCTATCTTGGACTTCAGCACTCAGATGTTCAGTGAGTATAATGTCGACCCCAAAACTATTCAAGTGAAAAAGGAAATCAAAAGAAAAAGAGATGAAGAAGATAAATCCTGGCTGCATAAGTATGAATGACAATTCTGATGAACTCAATCAAATTATGAAGATCAGCTGCTTCTCTACCAGGTTCATCACATCATCCGAGTTCCATCTGACTGAAGAGCTGAAGAGATTACAAAGCTTCATTTTTATTATAAATTTTATTTCAGCACATCGCAACGCAACAGACAGAAACACAAACACAGTCTGTTCAGGAACCCAACAAGCAGCACCTACAGCATCTTACCGGTTTAAAAGAACACTGTAAAGCGGGGTCTCAAAATCAAATTGGCAAGAACAGCACGCTTCTCAAAACTGTAAAAAAAAGGACTAAAAGAAAAGGTTCTGATGCTGCTGAATAATCTACAGCAGCATGAAAAGATCTGCAGGAACATGTGGAGAAAGCTGCTCACTCCCAGCAGGAAATAACCATCTCATATTCCTCATGTCTATGAACTACGAACACACACTACAGTCACCACAGTAAGGTACGTAATTTCTCTGCTATGGCGAGCATCCAGCTCATTCAGTGTGTGAAGTGTTACATGTTTAGTCAGTCTTTTTCCGTTGCTAGCGATAATTTTATCTGTGTGAAGTGTAAGCTAGTTTGCTCTTTGATGGAGAAGATCTTAGCATTAGAGGAGCACATCCAGAGTCTAGAGAGAAGTAATGAGTGCGAGAGCAGTCCAGGTTCTGTACGGGAAAGTCTGGATGCCCTAGGTGGAGTTAGCATTCATTAGAGCCCACGCTGCGGGGCGAGAGGGTGACGACTCTGCAGCATACTTGCAAAGCCAAAGCTAACGCTAAGGCTCGCCCACGGGAGCACCATTTCTCTCCGCTTCACGTGTCTAACAGGTTTGCTCTCCTCAGTGAAGCACCTGCTTAAAAACCTAAAAGAGCTCTGGTTATAGGAGACTCTATTCTGAGGCACGTGAAATTAGCGAGACCTTTAGGGGTACCAGCAGCACAGATCAGGTGTATACCAGGAGCCAGGGCACCGGACATAGCAGGTCAGCTTAGGTTTTTAGGAAAGCACAGGTTCTCTAAGATTTTCTAAGATTTTCACATAGGAGCGAATTATATACACCTTCGACAGTCAGAGGTTACTAAGAGTAATATTATAGAGGTGTGTAAATTAGAGAAGGCAATGTCCCATGCAGTAACATGCTCTGGCCCCATCCCAACGCGTTATGGTCGCTGAACTGCTGGATGTCCGAGTGGTGCTCCAAAAACAATGTGGGCTTCATAGATTATTGGAGCAATTTTGAGGGCAAGGCTGTTGAGCCTGTTAGGGCGGGATGGTATCCATCCCACTCCGGAAGGTGCTGCTCTTATTTCTTATAGTATAGGTCATAGTCTCAGAACAGCAATATTTAACAAGTGACTGTCCAGAGCCAAGGCCAAGGAGCAGACAGACAGGCTAAACCGACCGTCTGCTAGCTGCACAGAGTCAAATCAAATCAAATCAAAATTTATTTGTCACATACATGCAGTGAAATGCTTTATACGACTGTCCGGCATGAGGGAATAGAATGGGGAGAAAAATAAAACAAGGAAAAATAAGGCAGAAGAGTATAAACTATGTAAAATATAAAATATATAAAGATATATATAAGGAAAAGTGTATATACATGGTATGCTTTGACACATAAGGTGGTTGATGTGATTGTCCTTAAAGTGACCGTGTGCGGTGTGGTGTGGTATAAAGTGCACTGTGCTGTGCAAGTCCACAGTTAAAGTGACAGTCCAGAGATTAAAGTGTCGTAGTGCGAAAAAAAAATATTTGCAGAAAAGTGTGGCGATGGAGAGCGTGGACCAGTTTTAGATCCTGGGTGTTTCCTGGTTTAAACTCCGAATGGCCTGCAGGAAGAAGCTTCTCCTCATTCTCTCTGTGTTCGCTTTCAGGGAGCAGAAGTGTTTCCCTGAACGCAACAAAGAAAAGAACCCATTGTTGGGATGGCGGAGGTCCTTCATAATCTTCCTGGCTCTGGTCCGGCACCGCGTGCTGTAGATGTCCTGCAGGTTAGGGAGCTCGGTGTGGATGGTACGTTCAGCTGAATGCACCACCCTCTGGAGGGATCATCTGTCCTGCATGGTGCTGTTCCCGAACCAGGAAGTGATGCTACCCGTCAGAACGCTCTCAATGGTGCAGATGTAGAAAGCCTTTTGCACCTGAGAGGAAAGTTAAAATTCCCTTAAGCGTCTCAGATGGTACAGACGCTACCGGGCTTCTTCACCAGGGTGTTGGTGTGACAGGACCAAGACAGGTCCTGTGTGATGTGAACACCTAGGTACCGGAAACTGTCCACTCTCTCCACTGGGGTCCTGTTGATGTTTAGCGGTTGGTATGACCGCTCCTGCTTCATGCTGAAGTCCATCAACTCCTTAGTCTTGCTGACGTTCAGGAGAAGATTGTTCTCCTGGCACCATCTCTCAAGGTTTTTAACCTCCTGTAGGTAGGCCGTCTCGTCGTTGTTGGAGATCAGGCCCACCACAACAGTGTCGTCAGCAAACTTGATGATTGTGGTGGAGTTGGAAGTGGCCACACAGTCGTATGTGTACAGTGAGTACAGCAGGGGGCTCAGAACACAACCCTGGGGAGCTCCAGTGCTGAGGGTGAGGGTGGATGAGATGTGTTATCCAACACGTACGGCTTGTGGTCTGTCTGTCAGGAAGTTAGAGATCCATTGGCACAGCAGCAGGCTGAGTCCGAGGACCTTCAAATTAGAGGTGAGTGTGGAGGGAACTAATGTGTTAAATGCTGAACTGTAGTCCACAAACAGCTTCTTTGTATAATTCCCTTTTCTTTAGTCCAGGTGCGGTAAACTGAGAAAAATTTGGCCGGCTGGATGGCGTGGTCCGGTACCGCTGGGTTCAGCAACGTTTTGGTGAAGCAGAGAAGATTGCAGTCCCAAATGTCCCTCTGGAACTTGACCCTTGCCCTGAGGTCATCAAGCTTGTTTTCCAGTGACTGGACTTTGGCTAACAGGATACTAGGTAAGGGAGCGCGATTTGCGCGTGCCCTCAGCCTGTTCCTGACGCCGGCTCGTTTCCTCCGCAGACGCCGGTACGGGTCGCGTCCTTTGTTCTCCCCCAGGATCTCACTCGGCCAGCATGGGTCCGGGTTTAAAAACGGCGAAAGGTGAGTGCATTGTACACCAATAGATATAAGAGTGGCTCTGTCATATCTAATGATGTCCATCTTGTGTAGATGGAACGGTAGCTAAGTAAGTAAAAATATAAAATAAACAAAAAAGAGAATGCGTAGCCGGAGCAGTCGTGACGGCAGCCGACCTCACTGGCGCCATCTTGTTCAAAAGTCGTCACTCAGGATCCACCAAATTGAGACTGTATCTGCCCCCCGAGCGAAACCAAAATCTAGTAATTCTCAGAAAATCTGTTTAAGTAACCTGATTAACATTAAATTAAACAGGACTGAATGCACAGCAGCACCTCTGACCTAAAGATAGGATTGTTAAATATTATTAGATCTCTCACGTCAAAAGCATGGACTATAAACCCAATTATTACCGACCAGGAGTTTAAAATAATGTGTTTGACAGAAACGTGGATTAAACCGAATGAATATGTAGCATTAAATGACGCGAGTCCTCCTGGGTATAGTTACATACACCAGCCCTATCTAAAACGTATCTTTTTAGCAAAGCCTACACATAACACACATCACATCATAACCTTGTGCTCCAGAACATCTGATCACATGCACATTATCAACTTGTGCTGTTAATATCATGAACAGCAGCTACGCTAATTCCTCTCCACTGCTTCTCTTTCTCTCCCCATCCCGAGGCTTCCTGAGGTTTGGCCAGCTCCAGTCACGTCCCACCTCGTGAAGATTATGGACCTATGGATGATCATGGAGAAGTAGATGCCGAACTCGCAAACATCCCAAACCATCTACAGACGTACGAGTGCCAATTGGATCCCACTACAAGTGTGGCATTAGACCTCCTGGAGTGTTTAAAGGCTCTGGCATGGAGAAGCTGATGCTGGATCTATGATGATCACAAATGTTGATACTTTTATACCAAAGACTGTAGAAAGAACATTTACATTTACTTACTTTGACTTGACTTAAATGGCAGAGGAGGCGGAGTCACAGCTATTTATAATAATAATCTAAACGTCACACAAAAGACTAAACACAAATGTAAAACATTTGAAGTTCTTTACACTAACATAAAATATTTAGTGTCCAAAAGCAGGTCCAGTCAGTCAATTCCATTAATTATTATTTATAGACCCCCAGGGGCCCGACTCCAGCTGCTTCTTTATACAAAGCATTAATTGTTGGTGACTTTAATATTGATTTTGATAATCAGGAAGACTCCTTAAGAGCAGCAGTTGTGTCCATTCTAGATTCAGTTGGAATTAATCAGAATGTTATAGGACCCACTCATAGTGGAGACACACTCTCGATTTAATATTAACATTTGGATTAAAAATAAAAAAACTTAGTCATAATTCCACAGTCTGAAGTTATTTCAGATCATTATCTCATCTCTTTTAAAATCTGCCTCAGTCATTGCATTACTACCTCACCACGTTATCGTGTTAAACATGTTCACGTCAGCTACAGCAGTGAGTTTTATCAATAATCTTCCAGAAATTATGATATTAAATAGATCTCCGTCTGACCCCGCAGAGCTCGACTGGGACACTAAATACCTAGAATCAACATTACGTTATACTCTAGATGATGTAGCTCCCCTTAAGACCAAAATGATCAGGGAGAAAAAATCAGCACAGTGGTATAATGATCATACACACACCTTAAAACAGACCACTCAAAAATTAGAACGTAAATGGCGTCAAACAAAATGAAAAGTATTTCAAACAGCATGGAAGGAGAATCTCCTGAGTTCTAGAAAATCTCTTAGTGCTGCTGATCAGCATATTTCTCCTCCCTCATAGAAAATAACAAGCAGAATCCTAGATTT
>JAAIIK010008303.1:0-11532 GCA_014706435.1 Silurus glanis | reverse complement strand
ACACACACACACACACACACACACACACACAGGATAGAAGTATATCAACCATCTGACCAGCTGCACTTTAACATCAACTTCAAGACAGACAGAAAAGAAAGGATAATGAGAGAATGGTTGTTTATTGGAAACTAAATATATATTTATTTAATTATGTGCAGAAAAAAGCTTTAGAAAAATAAAATAAAATAAAATAAAAAATAAATAATTATTATAAATCGCTGTGGTATAAGCCAAAGAAGTCACTTCAGGATGTGTGCTTAAGCTTAAAATAGACCATTTTGTAGACATGCCCTTATCATTGTATTCAATCATGAATTATCTAACCCTAAAACTCCATGCCCTAATGATGCTTTATTCCATGTGGTGTGTTTACACTTACCTTGTTACGTCCTGCATGGAGCTGAGGAGGCAGAGATCGGGATGCTGCAGTGACTCTGGCTCTGGAGGTTGCCAGGTTACCTGAAAAACAACCTTCTCATTACAAATCTGTAATGTATGAGCTTTTTATAGTAACACAAGGTTAAAAGTCAAAGTTTTACAGAGACACAGAGTGCAGCATGATAAATCTCTATAGTGTGTAAAGGGGTGTAACACAATGCTATTATCTATATCTGTATAGTGTGCAGTATATTCAGTCTGTTTCATATTTGGATTTAAACCAGAATTGTTTTTATATGTATATTATTACTATACCTTAGAAATATTGAAACTTAAAAAAAAAAAAAAAGTTGAAAAAAGGCCGCTAGAAAAAGCAATTTTTCCTTCAAATATCAAAATGGCAACAGAACTTTCTGACCTTTTCTTCAGCCTCTGAACCAGATGCTCTGTATGTGGAACTCTATTTAATGTGATTAAGCAAACTATTTAAAAGCAACAATGTCTTTCATAACTCAAATTCCAGATGACAACAATAGACTAAAAATATTTCCTTAGATTGTTTTGGGGATTGTTACATTTCAGGAAGATAAGAAAAGCTAACTAGACACATCATTACCAAAATCTTTTATAAAGCTGGAGCACAGTTCTACTGTGAGACGTTCGTGCAGTATTTGAGCAGTAGCTGGGGTTGGAATTTTTATTAAATGGCAAGGATCCCTACAAGCTTCCATTAGCTGTTCTTAAAAGCTGCATAGAAAAAGTTTTTTTTTTTTTTATTTTGGCATTTGGGATCCAAACATATTGTAAAGCTCCAAAACCCTGTCTTTGTATTTGTTTGGAGTGCGGTTTACTGTACACGTTTACTGGATTTGTATTTAGTTACTACTCTAGAATAAAGCATACAGTAGCAATGACTTAAAAGATCCATAGACACACAGATATGCACTGCTGACATTTAAACCTCTTAAAGTAGAAGAGCAGAAATGGGTTTAAACACAAAACACAGCAGTGCAGGAGACTTCACAGCAAAGCATCTTTATTTTCATTCCCACTATCACATGCACACAAACATGCGCACGCACACACACAGTTCTACAGGATACGCAGTCCCACTGTAGCACATGCACGGCAGTCTGTGCGTTTCAAAACTTTTTGCACAAGATGTCCAAATGTTTTCTCTGGCTGAGTCTTCAGAGGCTAAACTCTGATTAATGGTACTGAAAGCAGCCTTTGAAGCAGGATTGGTGACATCAAAGTGCTAATCCATGGGTGGCAGGAGTTTTATAATGAGTGGGAAGCATTTTAACACATTTCAAAGGCTCAAGTGCATGAATAAACAATAGCAGCACAGATGTGCCACACACCTTTATAAAAAATACCCACCGCTGAAACAGAAAGCAGCATTAACCCAGTGAACATACGTGTGTGTGTGTGTATATGTGTGTGTGTGTGTGTGTGTGCGCGCATGCAGTGTAGAGGAATCTGGTGCTATAACACTACTCTACTGCTCTGTTTTCTAGTTTTCACTAAGCAGATGTCATTCAAGAATATTTAATTCAGCTTCCTTCTTGCTGTCTTTTGACATTTCTGTGTTTGTGGGAATGTTGACTACACATATATCTGGGAACAAGGACATTATGCTTTTAAATTGTCCACAACCAGTATCATTTCTTCTTTATTAACCACTGAATGCCACATCCAATTAGGGTGCAGGAACTCATCAATGTTGAAGACACAAATTCAACTAATGCATTCCCTTCATTCACATCCCACAGACATGATACACGGACTAGATAAAGAATATTGACTGACGGAAATTTTAAGCTATTTATCCAGTGTATTGCAATGTTGTACTGTCACAGTAAGAATTAATACTCAGTAATAATGAGACAGCATACAAAACGAATAGTGATGTAGCTAATTCTGTCTACCAGGCTGAAGTTAAGGATCTCCCTATTTGTGAAAGTTTTATTCATGTACTGAAAACCTTCAGAGAGAGGAATGTATTGCATGTATATTTATAAAAGCTCCAAGAGTGAAAAGTGACATCCCAATCATGACTAGTATAGTTAACGAAGACTAAATCTACTACAAACAGTAAAATAAAATGAACACTAAAATGACATTAAAATAGAAAAAAAAAACATAAAACTATATGACTTAACTCTGAAACTATATAGTTGTGAAGGAAGAATTCATTATATGTACTTAAACCTCCATACTTGTGGCATCGCTTTGTGCTTAGTAGTGTTAACACTTAATATTAAAATATAAATGTGTGAGGGAGACATTCTCACCATGGTTAATAAAAATGAAATAAAAAAATGTAATATGCAAATGAAATAAAATCATCACTAAACATACAGTAAATAAGACATTTCAACACAAACAAGAATTCTTGTGAAACTAAATTACAGAAAACAAATGGGTTTTAGTGTGACGCCAAGTTTAATTTAGTGTGGAAAATGATGATACTACCTAGTACCATTAATATGCAGTAAATACATAAAAAACACAATAAAACCTAGAGTAACCGTACATTTACTCGTCTATGCAAAAGTACCTCACCACAAGATATTCCAACCAGTGTGAGGTCTTGCTCGAGCTAGCCAACAATAAGTTTAAATACAGTAGCACTGAGACTATCTGCACTTATCTGACCTACTGAGTACATGTAGAGATCTATACACACTGCCACTGCCTAGATCAACATCATCCTCTTAGATTTAAATGAACGTTTCATTTCTTTCTCCTTTGATCTATATCAGTACATCTCCTACTTTTTCTCTACAGATAAGCAGCTCATATTTGTCATAATGAATTAGTAAGTTTAGAGAAGCATGAAACGTGTCGGTGCATTTCCATGTCACATACACACACACATTAAAAAAGATTTGTTCAGAAAGAAGAGCTAATGACACACCTTCATGTTACTCATGTGTAATATAGGCTTACATAGATATTGCATTTCATAATTAATCATTTATATTTTATTCCTGTATCTAAGAGATGTGTTTTTTAGCACTTTAAGCAAGCCTATGATCTAGGATCATGTATTGCTTTATCGCTTGGTGCAACTTTACTGAAATATCTAGGATGTAATACTCAAGACAGTTCGATACAGTCTTGTGTTCAGTTTCTCAAGAAAGGTCAAACAGCAAAACCAGATCTGTGTGTGCATGCATGCTTTTTTTTATCCGCTCAGTCCATCTGTCCGTTAAGGCACAATTCAGTGAAAGAGGATGACACCCATCATCTCTACTTCACGTATGCTGCTTCTGGCAAATGCTGACAACACAAAGAAAAAGAAAGAGTGAGTTGAGTGTGTGTGTGTGTGTGTGAGAGAGAGAGAGAGAGGGCACCAGAAAGAGAGGGAAAGAAAAAAAAACCTTCCCTGGCATCTGTGCATTCACTTTGAAAATTAAGCCCAGCAAGATTCCTATAGAAAAAAAAATATCAAGCTGGCACTTGTATTGAGTTTCTATTGACAAGAATAGTCAATGTGCCCTGGATTAAAAAGCAATCCCTCGTTCAATATGACACCTCGCTGCTCGCTTTCATCAGAGGCTGTGTGCGCCTTGTACTTCAGAAGGCCAGACTCGAGCTGTCGACATAGGGGACAATCAAAGTTGTCAGACAGCAGCCGTTACAAGCTGACTTCTGCTGAGGAGAGCTGCTAGATATTACTCTCTTCTCACTGGCTTGAGCATGCTTTCTCTCACGTTGACTCATGGCCTCGATCGCTCTCGAGCCCCTTCATCATTCTTAAATAAATATGAACTATTCTTAAAAATCAAGTCAGCAACCAGGCAAATGAGATTGTTCCACTGCCTCCTCTGCTCGTCAGTGTCCCGTGCTCCGAGGCCAGAGGCATTCTGAACAGCATGTTTCACTGTCAGGGTGCATCCATCAGTGAAGCGGGAGCACGCTATAATGGGCTTTGGATGCTTGACACAGCCTCGCTTTATCTGGAGATTCTCTGACAGCTGACAAAAGTGTGACTGCTTTCTCCATATTGCAGCAGAAAAGCAGCTATAAGATTTCACAGCACTGCGACAAAAGTAAGATTGGGGTTAAATATTTGCTTAGCAGTTTATTAAGTTTACCTTAACTGAATGACCTAAAGGCAGGTGTACAAGTGCAAAAGTCAAAAACAATATGTGGGTTGATTTAGCTTGCTAGCCGAGCAGATTCACACTCAGCACCTAACATTTCCCATGGTTTGGAAATATTTTATAAAAATTGTAGAAATGATAGAAGAGAGTTGCTACAAACTGTGCAAAACAAACTGTTACAAAACAGCTACTGCAAACTGTTCAAAACATCTCACTGTATTAAGACTACTCATAAACATATACTATATTATAATTGTACATGTAATACTTGAGTCCTGAACTCATCCCTTGCGATTTGTCTTGGATGTGGTTATTCGCAACTAATGACTCAACGCGGATTTCACAATATAATACTGTTGACTTTTGAATTAAATTATTTTTTAGAACAATGCTTTCAACAATGTACAAAATTTATTAAGACAGAGATTCCCCCTGATTATCAAAAGTCATCAGAGGTGGCCATATCCACAGGGAAGATAGTGACTGACTTGAACAACTTTATAGTTAGGGATGAGATAAGGCAACTCAACTCAAGGAGGACTTGATTGTGATACTGGATCAATGTGATTTTGTTCTCTATATTTGTGTTTTCTATGGTTATGTAATGATCCAGCCTCAAAGTCTAAAACTATTTTTCTTCCGCTGTGAGACTTCAGTCAGACAAAAACACAACTCTATTCCCTCAAAGAACTACATTTTTGTTATACAACTGTTTAATGTAAATCTATACTGAGGCCCAACTTTGGAATATATACATACAGTATGACCACAAGCTGGAAGAGCTGATTCCACAGAGCATATTACAACATAGCCAACAAAAACACACCAATCTTCATGATCCACGGATGTACTCAGGCTTCAGGGGAATTTGTCCATGCAAATTTAATCTATTTCCTGTGACAAAGCCATGCCACATGGACAGGCCCCAGTCCCAAAGATGAGTCCATCCTCCCATTCAGAGCTCAAGATTTCATTTCTAAACGACAGACTTTCTCCTTTATAACTGTTGTATTAAAGGTCTAGCATTAATGAATGGCCATGACTAGTTTAGACCAGTAATCACATTTGCCATATTTAAAAAGAAAGAAAGGGGCCTTAAGGTCCTTGCTCAAGGGCCCATCCCCAACCTTCCAATCAGTAACTCAGAGCCTTAACCACTGAGCTACCACTTCCTTTATGCTACATCTCTCTAAATGTTATCCTCCATAGGTAAGGACTAGTCTAACTCCTATAGCTTGCTAATAAATGCAAACAAAATAGCTGGAATATTACTACAATTCTTTCTTTTGCCATATTTATACTTTACTTGAAGTTTTTTTTTTTTAAATGAATACTTGTACACTTACATAATCACATTTGAAAGGATATTAAAAGGTACTTTTTCCCACCCATTTTTATTTAGGCATTTCAATCACTTTCAGAAATCACAAGTATTTTATTCTCTCATCCATCCAGTAATTCAACACCATATATAATATTATTAAATAATATTAGTTCGTAACAGAATAACTATTTTTGTTTGGGCCAATCATCCATTCAATTCAGACAACAAATGAAAAAATATATATTTGAAAAAAACTTTAAAGTCTGGTTGAGAGTCATCCAGACTGCCCCCTAGTGGTAAAAAGCAGACTGTAGCAGGAAGCCTGTTAAAAAAAAATGCAAACACCAACAGGCACAAAAAGATTTTTTTTCAGATCCTACAGATAAGCTGCAATTCCAAAGATAAGAGGAGAAAGCTCCAAAATTGAGTATAAAGATATGCAAATTAAATTCCACTCATATACTGGCCTGAAGATCAAAATTCTAATCTTGCCGATATTTGTGACATAAAAGGAGGATGCTGTTTCTAATGGTTTGGATCAGTATAAAAAGTCAGGCAGCTATGATGAGCAGGGATAAATATAAGAGTGGACAACCACATACACATTAAGATAGTGGAGGAGAATCAGTGCAGTACTGACATCTATTATAACTGTTATAACATCCTCCTGATTATTCATTTACAATAACAAACATTCATCTATGTAGTAAAGGCTATTTTCTAGCCTCCCAAAATAAAAGCTTGCATTTGTGGTCACATGGGTGCACACAAACACACACACAAGCACACACAGTCGAGAGAGGTTTCCTTTTTTCTTTCTATCCATTAAGAGTAGAAAAATGACTGCCTTCATACTGCTTTCAATTCTACTCAAACAAAAACACACTCAAGAATACTGAAAGGAGATGGGAGGCAAATAATGGCTTATCTACAGAAGAGAGTGAAATACATAATTAAACGCTCTGCTTCCTTTTTCCTCACTAAATCTACCAGCCGAGGCCTGGAAGCCTACCTAGTAGCTGCCTTTTCTTTTTTCTTCTTTTTTAACACCCTGCCGACAGCACACTGATAAAGAAAAGCAGAGATGTGGATGCTGTACACGAGAATCTCATCCTCTGAGTGTTTGAAAACCTTATCGCTGGAACACCCCCAAAATCTGAAGCAACAAAGGCAAAACAGTGGGGAAATTTCTCAGTGCAAATGAAAAGATCCTTCTATTCTTCCATCCATCTATTTCTCCACCCAGTGATCAGCCACACAAGAGATAAAAGAAGAGGAGGATTTCTAGTTAAGAACAATAGGAGAGAGAGAGAGAGAGGGGGGGGGGGGGTGTGTGTGCATAAAAGCCTCTACCAAATCATCATAAGGCCAGGTATTTGACAGTAGAGTTGTGTGACCTGTCTATAGTGTTTCCCTTAGACTGACCTTTACCAAAAGACATTGAAAGTGTGAGTAATGACACATTCCATGTGATCAACCCATGTGAAAGCAAATGTGTTTGACCTTTTAATGAGGTGTCCCTGAGATTGACCCCTAAGGGGTAACAGAAAGGTGCGAGAATGACACCAAGGCTGTGGTGATATTATAAACACTACTCTATGTGGATCTCATTTTAAGTAGACCTACAATCTGTAGGCATTCATCACTTCATTGTTAGCCAAACTTTCTACAGCATCATGCCTGGGAAAAAACATTTGACAAGGCAATGACCTGAATTTGCATACGCCCAATTTTAGGAAGTTAATGGCAGTAAAGTGTGAAAAGTGAAACTTTTGCCACCACACGCTTTACTATTTTAATTAGTATTTTTATTAGGGGGTTTTTTTTGTTGTGAGACATACCAGTTTTGGTGAGAGGATTGGAGAACAGCTGCTGAAGCAATTTGTTCTCAGACATTCTCAAAACAACCACGATGTCTGCAGGAAGAGTGTCTCGGTTCTTCTCCAGAAAACCCTTCACACTGTACAATACCTTCAAGAACACACCGTCCAATTATTAGCATGTGTAAGGATTTGATACAAATAAAGTGGATTTACATTCAGTAGACATGCACCACCTTTCCAGCATAATGCTGAATTCCAAAGCACAACTCCACACGCTTTGGTCTCCAAAAGTACTTGTAGCGTAGGTTGTCCTCAAACTTATCTGAAGATAAAAGGAGAATAACTAAATAAATAACCGTTTCTATGAAAGCAAAAATATATGGTTTGAATAAACACCACAGCAACTTAAAAGGAGGTTATTAATTAAGGCAGAAAATCCTCTGAGCCCTGTGCAGTGTTTTACCAACAAGTGTTTGGTCTGTTGCCTGAGGGAATCGGCTTTCTTCATCCAGAAGTGAGAGAAGGCCCATGGGCTTCTGCAGAAACATGTCCAAAATTGGCCTGTTGTCCTCATACTCCACCAGACTGGCATCTATCGCCTCACTCTGATACTCCAACTGAGAAGCACAAAGTTAACTGTCAGACATAGGCACCTTATTTTTCATGAATCAACAGAGCTTCATTGCAGAACAACAAACAAATATCCAACTGCATTACTATGGTCAATTCTATCTTCTCAAGAGACAAAACTATAGAAATTATTATAGCCATTATTGATAAAATATCAACAAAAGTGAATTCACCCTAAGTGATAACAGCTGTATGTTGTGTAACCATGCAAAGCCACATGTCCTATTCATCATGTTCATGTTTTTTGTCTGTTCGACAGGACCATACAAATTTATACACCGCACACTGCTGCGAGTCGGTTTACATGGATGACTTCCCAGGAGGCAGCCGCTTCTAAAGCTGGCTCACAAGAAAGCCCACAACCATGTCCTGCGGTCTAATGAGACCAAAATGTGCTGCAACACACAAATGAGGAGTACCAAGAAAATAGTGTCTTGCCTTCAGTCAAGCATGGTGGTAGTAGCATCATGGTCTGGGGCTGCATGAGTGCTGCTGGTACTGGGGAAAGGCGGTTCATTGAGGGAAACGTGGATTCCAACATGAACATGATGCCCTCCGTTCAGAAACTGGGCCGAACGTCAGTTTTCCAACATAACAATGACCCCAATCACACTACCAAGATGACAACTGAGTTGCTGAAAAAGCTGATGGTCATGGAGTAGCGAAGTATGTCTCCAGACCTGAAACCTATTGAGCACCTGGGGGGCATCTTCAAGCAGAAGGTAGAGAAGCGCAACATGTCTAACATCCAGCAGCTCCGTGATGTCATTATGGAGGAGTGGAAGAGGATCCCAGCAACAACCTGTGCAGCTCTGGTGAACTCCATGCACAGGAGGATTAAGGCAGTGCGAGATAAAAATGGTGCTCACACCAGATATTGACACTTTGGACACAGTTTTGACATGTTCACTTAGGGTGTACTCACTTTTGCTGGCAGCGTTTTTGACAATAATGGCTATGTGTTGAGTTAATTTTTAGAGGACAATAAATCTGTACTGATGTACAAGCTGCACATTGACTACTCTAAAATATATCCAAATATCATTTCTATTGTATTGTGCCTTGAGAACATATAATACAATGGTTTCTTAAATGAGTTTTGTGAAATACTGTATACATACTGTATATTTGCAATCCAATTCAAATTGAATAAATGATGCATTCTGTAAATATTGTCATGCTATCACAGAAGGATTATGAAACAAGATATTTATTTCAATCTACTCTTCTGCAGATTAATTGTGATGAGTTCTACAGCCCCTCATGTTATAATCAGAGCTGTGGAATAGCAGTGCTGTGTGTTTATCACTATGTGGGAGTGGTGCGTGTTAAATCATATTGTCATTCAGCTCTGTAATAAAGTTCACTAATGCAGCTGTTAGTAATGAGGAAAATTATGCAATCAGCCTTCCAAGACAAATGCGAACACAAACTTTCTCTATGTATATGCCACAAACACACGCACACAATAAATGGAAAAGAAGATAAGCAAAAACAAATGACACTTAAAATATGTGTTTTAGGCAACAACCTGCTAAATCACTGAACTATGTTGTGGATTGCTAAATGACACAGGACCTACAGCTATTAGAGGAGGTTATAACTTTCTCACCTGTTCAAGTGCAAAGATGTGCTGGTTAAAGTAGAACTGAATTTGTTCATTGGCAATATTTATGCACAGCTGCTCAAATGAGTTCTTCTTAAAGTTCTCGAAGCCGAAGATGTCCAAAATTCCCACATGCATCCCACTCTCTGCAGCGCTTCAAACACAGAGACCAGACACATCGTTTGCACATTGTACCATGGTCACGTAGCTTTAGAGCCTTTCTAATGGTTAAGCATTAAAATTGCATAGCCTCCACAAAAACATAAACAACCTAAACAAGGTATGCTGGAGTGTTTAATTTGCACTAACAGGAGACTCAGACTCTTCTAGACACATTTGTACTCAACTGCAAAATATACCAAGCTTTTGAAGGTCACCTTCTGCCATAGTTAACAGTTATTAGCGGCAATGCTGATGAAACCAGGAAAGATTGAAGTGGAAACGGGTGTATATGGATTTTGTGAAGCAGACTGGAAGGCATTAGAGTCCCTGACATGTCCACACGCAGCTATCTGAAGGGATTCTCTTGGATCAATGAACTGCCTCTTATTCTCCTTCTGAAGTCTGTTTAATCATCTGAATAGTATTTTCTCAATGCAATACAATATAAAAAATTTATAGAATCCCCATTTTCATTGTGCTTTTCTCCTCTTGCCTGACAATTAATATTCTGCAGTCTGTGTTGGCTGACACCGAGGTCACCTTTAAGATGGAGAAACTGCGCATACCAAACTTATTATGGGGAAAGGTCTGCAAAGACCGAACTCAATAGACATTAAAAAAAAAAACATTTACAAATCTAGTACATTTATGCATTTGGAAGATGCGCTTATACAGAGAGACTTACAATTATCTCATTCATATAACTGAGCAGTTAAGGGTTAAGGGCCTTGCCCAAGTGCCCAGCAGTGGCAGATACGTTGTGGTGGGATATAACTTGTTACTTTCTAATCAGAAATCCAACATCCTAACCACTGACCTACTCCTTTCATGGTTTGCCACTCTTTACTGAGAGACACTATAGCTCTTTATTGTTGTTGGGATGGCCTTCATAATCTTCCTGGCTCTGGTCCGGCACCGTGTGCTGTAGATGTCCTGCTGGTTAGGGAGCTCGGTGTGGATGGTACGTTTAGCTGACTGCACCACCACTGGAGGGCTCACCTGTCCTGCTTGGTGCTGTTCCTGAACCAGGAAGTGATGCAACGCTCTCAATGGTGCAGGTATAACCTGCAGGACATCTACAGCACGCGGTGCTGGACCAGGGCCAGGAAGATTGTGAAGGACCTCAGCCATCCCAACAATGTACTCTTTTCTCTGTTACGTTCAGGGAAGCACTTCCGCTCCTTCTTCCCGCAGGCCATTCGGAGTTTTAACCAAAAAAAAAAAAAAAAAACACCCAGCAGTTGGGCACCTGGACTTCTCTCTTCATCTTACTTACAAATAAATATTATAAAAAAAGATTATTTGCATTACTTGCACTAGTGGAACCTAGCCACTTTGGACTGGACTAGCACAGCATCACTTTATACCATTTCACTTTGACATTTTTCATACCAGCACATGGACACTTTAATGACAATCACAATCATATTGGGTCACTTTAATCTATCTATCTATGTATCTATGTATCTATGTATGTATGTATGTATGTAT
>JAAIIK010008215.1:0-10667 GCA_014706435.1 Silurus glanis | reverse complement strand
CACACACACACACACACACACACACACACACACACACACACACACAGACACACACACCCTACCTGCATGTACTATGGATGGTAACAGCTGCCACAGTAGAGCTGTAATTACTGTAATATGTTCGCAGGGTCAGCAAACATAATTTAACAAAAACATGAAGGTGTTATAAAGGTGCTTTTAACATCTATAAATAGTAAATGTGGAGGCTGTGGCTGAGTGATTAAAAGTTAACAGTGTTTGCACTGTGAAATAATGGCCAACAACAGAGAATACTTAAAGGTTATTTATCGTATTGACCACTGTCAGGATTTTTCAGTTCCACCAAAGGCTCATCTCAATATAACTACTGTGTTTTCAAACTTTTTATCACTGGAAATCCAAATCAATTTCTTGGTCAATGCTGCTCGCAAACAATTTCGAATCACAATCTTTGTTACATTTTTCTTACCAAAAACAAATAAATAATTACCACAAAATTCTCTATGGAACGATATTTTTATATATTTATTTTAGAATTTTCAAAAGGAATTGCAAATTGCATTTAACCTGTCCAAAACTAAATGGCTTCTAAAAAAGAGGTAGCCTGTAAAAGTATGAACTGTCTTCAACTTGCTGCATGAGCATCATAATGTCCTCACAATTTCACCGACTTCCTCCACTGTCCAAAACATTATGCAAAAACGTCCATTACTGGCATTTCCCCTCTTGGCCCTCGACAGTGAGTGAAGTCACTTCCCAATACAAACACGCCCAATAATATAGTCCCACCCCTGACACTTGTTTGACAGCTTTCCTTGATAAAACATGAAACTGCTGATAAAAGGCAGCCCCTATTCTCTCTGGCTTGTGCCTGGCCCTTAGAGCTGTCATTAATTCAAGACGTGAGAGGTTTCAGGATTTTAGAGAGTCGGATCTGTGAGATTCCTAATTCACCTTGTTTACCTCAGCCTTAAACACACTGCAATTTGTCACAGTAAGGGCAATAATTGGTGTACGTGAAAAACACATTTAATTTTACAACAATCAACCCCATGATCTTTGATGCACAATTTATTGAACTGTCATTTGAAATCAGTTACTACTTTCAGTGCTGCAATATGGAGCTGATATTCCCCTCAGTTTCCTGGAAGTAAGTGTCTTCAATGGAAACTAATCTGATGCTGGCTGCACTTACAAGCCAGCAGAGATTTCAGCTCAATCTTCATAGCCATCATTATCCTTCTGTGTTCATATGCACCTGTTCTGAGTTAGCACAGGAAGTTTGTTGCAGAGACTTGATCATTTGAACATAAGATCGCATACTGGCCATCACAGAACTAATTAAATAGACACATGTAATCCATCCACAAAACATGTGTCCACAAAAAGGACAAGTAAAATAATTTGTTGCATCTTTGCATGAGTCCAAACTCAGAATCTATTCAGTGTTACAGCACTAATCCTCCTCACCACGTCAATACTGTCACAGGTGATGCTGCTCTCTCAATAACTTTGCAGAGGATCCTCAGACCTACTCCCACATGAGGGACACGCTAATTAAGCGTGCTGATACAGGTCAAGCACTTGGAAAAGGATCAATGCTGTATGCGATTCCCTACAGAAACAAGTCCTGATCTCAGGACAAAAACGCTAATAGAGGAAAGCATTGGGAAAACAGCACTGGAAGTGTCTTTACTTTCACATTATTAAGAACAGTTATGCAGAGATTATAGTTAGAACTCTATTTCCTGCCTCAGCACGAAATCAGCAACACATCAGCCAGACCATACACATATATGAAAGTGTAACATATATAAAGGCTGCAACAACTAATCGATATAATAGATAATAATCGATAATGAAATTCGTTGTCAACGAATGTTATTGATTAGTTGGGCTACTCAATGAACGGGTTTAGCGCAACGGTAAGATATCACAGTCGCTGCAAAAGGGCGGAGAGCACAGAGTCAACCGGCAGCAGGAACAAGTGTGCGTCCCAAATCAGGATGAAGGATGATGGTGAAACATCAGCACGGTAGGCAAAAACTGCATAATCCTCATGTGAAAATGGTAAAGTTTAATGAAGTGCTATTGTGTAAACTGTTTGTTACTTCGGGACAGTCGCACTGGATCTGTTCTGTCGTGACTCTCGAGCATCAGGTTGCGCAATCGGCTCGCTCGCGACACAGTGATGGAGTCAATTAAAACGGTGAGAACAAACACCAAGTCTAAAAGCAGCAAATAACCGAGGCAGTAAACAATTACATTTTTAGTCACTCGTGGTTTTCAGAGAATGCTTATGCATTTGTACACCAATGCAAATTTGTTCCTTTTTTTTAAAAAATAAAGCCCGTTAGCTTGCTGCATTTCCTTCAATTCTCCTTTTGTAGCATTTGTCTACTACAAAAGTTATCTTCTCTGTTTTCAAACATGATTTACTGCAGCTTTACTATACTATTCAAATGCTTGTTTTCAATGTATTATATTATATTATATAGTCTACATGCTTATATCTTCAAAAATGAACAAAATGCATATTTCTTTTAACAAAACGATGTTATTATATTTTATATTTGTATATATATATCATTATCTGTAATTATCATTAAAAACAATACAAATGCTACACATATTGCATACTCAAATGCTGTTTTTTGTTGTTGTTTTTTTTACGGAAAGAAACAACCCAGAATGAGTGAATTTGTTCAAGGAGAAATCCCCCATGTACTCCTCCACAAGCAACCACTATAAGCGTTATAAAATGCCAAAATTAAAGATAGTTAAACTCAATATGTGGCTTTTGCATTTTTTAAGTACACTTTTATACATAAATACACTGAATTAAAGTTTTAAATAGTTGTAATAAGCAAAACTTTATTTTAAAAAAGTTTTCTGTTTTAAAAAAAAATAAAAGTCGTCTAATTAATCAATTATCAAAATAATCATAAGTTGCAGTTCTAATTATATGCGTTATGGAGTGTTTCTGTCTGCACTGTAGACCATGACCTTGTTCAGGTCTGGTATTGACATCTGTCTTGGGTAATCACTAGTGGACAGTTGATACATATATTCATGTATCAACAGCATCCCCACAGATGACATCTCATCAGCAGCTGGGTTGCTAGATCTGCTAATAGCTGCGCTCAAGGTCACTTTGTGACTAAATAAATAAATAAAAAATTCTACATCTGATATAATAAGAGGAATCAAACACAATAGAAAGCAATGTCATTGCCGAGTCATTCCACTTTTTGTTGACTATTTCCCTATAGCATCTATAACAAGCTCTATCTTCCTTGTCAAAATATATTATAACTGTAAATATGTCTCCTGCAGAGTGAGGGTAACTGGAGTTTACATGCCAATTACTAGCTCACTTTGTTCCTTTATTCATGTTTCTCATCATCCTGTTTCCCCCAAACGGCCGTGCCGTTTATATCAAAAAGCGATCTCTGCTTCTTACATTCACTTTTCATGACAATAACATTGCCCATTAACTGTAGCCATACAATAAAATGCATTGCTAGAACAAGTCTACATGACAGCAGTTTTAAGTTCTTTTGTGTGCTTTTTTTTTTTAAGCAAATACTATACAATCATTTCATCTTTTTAAAAACAAGTTCATCCTGCTGAATATAAACTGCCAAATTTTAAATCTACTTTTCAAAGTCTATATCATATTTAAAAGAAAGATACCACATTAGATTCCACATACAGTGCATATATTTCTTAAATCAAACAGTATTAAATCATGGCATTTTCTTAAAGAGGCCATCTATTTCACTGATGTGCTAAATTATCCCTTATTATTAGATACGGAATATAGTCATAAATAAAGAATAGTTGCAAATATAATAAAATAGGCAAAAATCTTACACTCATGAGGTAAAATAAACTTAAATACAGAAAGAAAATGTGTGCATGTAAGAAAACCTCATGTTACCAGAACACACAATTCTAATTATAACATATTGAAATAGGCCAAATCACATCATAAAAAAGAGAATTAAACCATTACAGTCATTAGTAGTGTGTCTGAAATCAAATCAACAGTTTTTAGACGACATTGTTTTTAATTGGTTTACTTTTTAGATAGATAGATAGATAGATAGATAGATAGATAGATAGATAGATAGATAGATAGATAGATAGATGTACATACTTTTAATTCAGATCTGTAACATGTGACCATTTAGTCCCTCAAGCAGCCCCACAATGGCGCTGTTAAGAAGCTTTAGTTCACATCAAATGTTAGAATGGAGGAGTTCTACTCCTGTCAAAATCAACAGCATGAAACTATGAGCCTAACCTGCATCGTTTCAACTGCTCAGTCTGGTGGTGTTGGTAGTGGTGGTGGTGATGATATATTGGTATGGGGAACGTGTTCTCAGCACACATTGGGCCTCTTAATACCAATCCAATATTGATCGACACGGCCTATCCGAGTATTGCTGCTGACCACATGCACCACTTTATGGCCACAATTTAAAAATCTTCTGATAACATAAATTATTTCACAATGAACAAGTTCTCAAATCGGAACCATGACAATGAATTCCATGTAGCTCCGTGGTCTCCATAGTCACAGATCTGAATTCAACAGAGCACCTTCAGGATGTGGAAGAATTAGAGATTTGCAGCATGAATGCGTAGCTGACAAATTTTCAGCAATACAATGATGCAATCGTGTCAACATGGAGCAGAATTGCATAAGAATTCTTCCCACACTTGGTGGAATCTGTAATAAAACTGTGAGGTTTTCTGAGATCTAATATTATCCATAATAAAGGCATGACTGTGGTTCCTAATAAAGTGGCAGGTGAGTGTATAATCACAATAGTGGGTACGGAAAGTATTCAGACCCCCTTAAATTTTTCACTCTTTGTTATATTGCAGCCATTTGCTAAAATCATTTAAGTTCATTTCTTGTCCTCATTAATGTACACATAGCACCCCATATTGACAGAAAGACACAGAATTGTTGACATTGTTGCAGATTTATTAAAAAAGAAAAACTGAAATATCACATGGTCCTAAGTATTCAGACCCTTTGCTCAGTATTTAGTAGAAGCACCCTTTTGCTCTAATACAGCCATGAGTCTTTTTGGGAAAGATGCAACAAGTTTTTCACAACTGGATTTGGGGATCCTCTGCCATTCCTCCTTGTAGATCCTCTCCAGTTCTGTCAGGTTGGATAGTAAACGTTGGTGGACAGCCATTTTTAGGTCTCTCCAGAGATGCTCAATTAGGTTTAAGTCAGGGCTCTGGCTGGGCCATTCAAGAACAGTCACGGAGTTGTTGTGAAGCCACTCCTTCATTATTTTAGCTGTGTGCTTAGGGTCATTGTCTTGTTGGAAGGTGAACCTTCGGCCCAGTCTGAGGTCCAGAGCACTCTGGAGAAGGTTTTCGTCCAGGATATCCCTGTACTTGGCCGCATTCATCTTTCCCTCGATTGCAACCAGTCGTCGTGTGCCTGCAGCTGAAATACACCCCCACAGCATGATGCTGCCACCACCATGCTTCACTGTTGGGACTGTATTGGACAGGTGATGAGCAGTGCCTGGTTTTCTCCACACATACCGCTTAGAATTAAGGCCAAAAAGTTCTATTTTGGTCTCATCAGACCAGAGAATCTTATTTCTCTGTTTTTTAGCAAACTCCATGCGGGCTTTCATGTGTCTTGCACTGAGGAGAGGCTTCCGTCAGGCCACTCTGCCATAAAGCCCCGACTGGTGGAGGGCTGCAGTGATGGTTGACTTTCTACAACTTTCTCCCATCTCCCGACTGCATCTCTGGAGCTCAGCCACAGTGATCTTTGGGTTCTTCTTTACCTCTCTCACCAAGGCTCTTCTCCCCCGATAGCTCAGTTTGGCCGGACGGCCAGCTCTAGGAAGGGTTCTGGTCGTCCCAAACGTCTTCCATTTAAGGATTATGGAGGCCACTGTGCTCTTAGGAACCTTAGGTGCAGCAGAAATTTTTTTGTAACCTTGGCCAGATCTGTGCCTTGCCACAATTCTGTCTCTGAGCTCTTCAGGCAGTTCCTTTGTCCTCATGATTCTCATTTGCTCTGACATGCATTGTGATCTGTAAGGTCTTATATAGACCGGTGTGTGGCTTTCCTAATCAAGTCCAATCAGTTTAATCAAACACAACTGGACTCAAATGAAGGTGTAGAACCATCTCAAGGATGATCAGAAGAAATGTATAGCAGCTGAGTTAAATATACGAGTGTCACAGTAAAGGGTCTGAATACTTAGGACCATGTGATATTTCAGTTTTTCTTTTTTAATAAATCTGCAACAATGTCAACAATTCTGTGTTTTTCTGTCAATATGGGGTGCTATGTGTGCATTAATGAGGAAAAGAAATGAACTTAAATGATTTTAGCAAATGGCTGCAATATAACAAAGAGTGAAAAATTTAAGGGGGTCTGAATACTTTCCGTACCCACTGTATATATATATATATATATATATTTTTTTTTTTTTTTTTTTTTACTTAAATAAACCTAAATGTGGTACAAATTCTCTATGCTTTCCCCGGTTCAAACACTGCTTACAAGTGAAATACACACACATTAGACAGTCACAGGCATAGCTAACTAAAAAGCGAATGAAAATAATTCAGCAGATTTTTCTGAAGCATTGCTTTTTTTTTCTTTATCTTTCTACTACATTTCTTGTATTAATGGGGAGGTTGTGGCTAGATTTCAGACCATTACACTCCCAAATTAATTTTCCAATAGCAATTTAATGCAAACACCTCCCAGGACCCCCTGGATGTATAAAAAAAGTGACAAAAATCAAAAGTAAAAAAAGAACAGAAGCAAAATTAATTTACATCAGAAAAATCCACAAATATATATATATATATATATATATATATATATATATATAAAAATTACTGAGAACCAAACAGAGTGACATCAGAAGTTAAACCCACAGTGACTTTTTATAAATAAAAAAAATAAATAAATAAATAATAATAAAAAATAAAAAAATGCAACATATGATTTAGTTCCTCATATTTCGAAAGGATGACAGGAGATCGATTAGATGATTTAAATACTATAAGGTACATTGTTGCACACTGTGGCCATTATTCATATTTCTTGAAACAAGAGATGGGTTGTGTTGGACAGTGTATACAATCAATACTGCACATGTTCGGAAGAGAAAGCCAGACCTCTGTTTCCACAAAATCTCAGTACAGCAGATCTCTTACTCATGTCTAACTGGGTCCACGTTTCTCTCGCTTTCACAACGGATGTGACATTTGATAGAAAGGCTGCATGTATCCTTTCAAGAGAAACGGGATTAAAGCAACACAATGTCTTGTCTATTCCTTTCTTGATGATCATCTCTCTTTTGCTCTCTTTCGCTTTGTCACTCGCTCTCACCCAACTAGCCTCCCTCCCCCGCTCACTCACCACTCCTCCGCATCATGTGACAGTCAGCTCCAGTTCCTATGGTTACCGTGACTTTCCTGGGAAATGCGATTGTGGGTTTAAAACGCTCTCTTTCTATTTCTCTCATTACATTCCCTCCTTATTTTCTCCTTTCTTTTCCTTCTCGGACACATTCGCTCTTCATTCCCCAGTTTCCCCTCTTTCTCACACTCAATTTCCTCAGCTCCTTTCTTTCCATCTCTGTACAGCTCCCTCTCTCTCTTTCACTCTAACCATCATCGTCTCCTCTCGTTTCCTCTCTGCCTCCTATGGCAGCTGTTGAATTATTGATTTTATGAAATATTTAGCTGTTATTTTGCTAGACTGCTGAGCACTTCGGTTGTGGTCTAATGGCAGGCCCTAAAACCCTGAGGGTACACCAGGCGTCTGTGCCCCCTCATTCACCCCCCTCCCAACCGCCAATCATCAGGGGACCACACCCACCCTGAGCAACAAATATACTATTTCTGTGACACAGGGTGCAAAGTTCATATTGAGACCTCTTCTTCTACTAATTCTGTCGTCTTCTTCTTTCGGCTTCTCCCATTAGGGGTCGCCACAGCGGGTAGTCTGTCTCCATACCCCCCTGTCCTTTACATCTGGTTCTTTCAAACCAACTACCTGCATGTCTTCCCTCACCACATCCATAAACCTCCTCTTGATCTTCCTATTTTCCTCCTTCCTGGCGACTCCATCCTCAGCATTCTCTTACTGATATAACCCATGTCCCTACTTTATTTACTGTAATGTACTATACATTTTGTACACTTACAATTGCCTGCATGGTCAAACAGCCTGAACAAGCACATTAATAGGATGGCATTTAAAATGGACTTGGCCTAAATCAAGACGCACATTTTAATGTCTCCTTCATACAATTGCAATCTGCCTGAATGCTCACGGAGACAAAACAGATGTAAGCGAACAAAAAACCCTATAAGACACTTTCTCAGAAAGGAGAAGAAAATGAAAAAAAAAGTTTCCTTACTTAATGCCCATGTCAAACAGAAACAAGGAACAGAAAACAACAAACATTTGGGGATAAGTTAAAAGTGCAGCTGAGAAAGCAGGTGCATCTGTCCACATCAGCAACGCGCCACCGTGTATGTGGGTTCAGAAGTGCATGCTGAGGCGTTTTTATTAATTAATTTATTAATCAATGGCTGTGCTGTGCTTGTTTCTCTGATGGGATTGAGGCCACCCTGCATTTCTTTAACTAGGAGTGTACAATTGAATTGCTGTCTATATTAATATTGCTCATATTTGCCTGAAACAATGTTTTGAATTCAGAATTGAATGCATTAATTGAACACTGATTAAACTTGAGGTCCCTGACATATGGAAACTGAGGTTCATTACAAAAGCTGTTTTATTTGAATGATAATGGACCAGATGTTGTATATTTATCTATCCACTGGCCTGGCCATAGAGCACACTCACTCAGCCAAACAGAATATTAAAAATAAATTGCAATTATTGTTCTATCATATCTCTCCTACACCCTTCCTTATGCAGTATATTTCAATCTACAAACTAACACAAAATTTACCATGACCAAACATGTCTAAGTTTAGAGACTTTGTCAAATTCCAGGTCAGTTTTGCTTATGGGTACTTTTGTATTGTTGCCGTGAGAAACTGTTTTTATAAAACTCCCATGTAACATATGGTTCTTTTGAATAGTGCAACGCATTTAATATCAGTAACCATGCGGTTACATTTCAAAAGGTGTTTATTTATTCGTTCATTCAATCAATTCATTGGTCTTTAGGAACTGCTTTATCATGGACAGGGTCACACTGGTTCCTAAACTAGCAATACACCCTGCATCAGACACCAGTTCATCACAGAGCACCATGCTTACCCACATTCACACACACAGCCTGTTTTTGGAAGGTGGAAACAAACCAGTTAACCCATATAAAAAATAAATAAAGAAAAAAATAAATAAATGCACAAACACTGAACGGTGTCACCTGGAACTAAGATTCAGAGAAACATTTAATTGAAAACTGTCTTTTCTGTAAAAAAATAAAAACTGCCAAAGCAAAAGTAGGCTTTCCGTCTACTTGGAATTAGAAAAGCACAAAGGAAACACAAAAGGATGCCAATTTGTTTTTGTTTTTTTCTTTTTTTTTTTTTTTTTTTTTACAATTAACTGAGAAAGAAAAAACAAACTAATTATAAGAAATATATGTAGTGAATGAAGTCAAATTTTTATTTCCTTCTTTAAAGCCTAGTGCTTATATCAGTAAATATGCATTTAGTTTGCTTGAAGAACCAGGAAGAAAAAGAAAGGAGATCAGCAAGGGATAAAAGGAGAGGTACAGGAAAAGGAAAAAAAAAAAAAAAAAAAAAAAGAGGTGAACAACTAATGGAGAAAGAATGGATGGACACAAGGAAGGAAAAAAATAATAATGAGGTTCTCCAGTATGTAATAAGTTTGATTTAACTCAAGCACTGCAAGTGGTAGTGGTCTGTGTTCATTCTGAAGCAATGTAATAACTCTATCTGGAGAACAGTGTGCACTTGTAGTGGGGAGTGGAGTGTATTAGGGTAGAAGTACAATGGAGGTGGAGGGGGACAAGGGTGATAAGGCTTAATGCAAGACAACAAGCATATTTGCATCTAAAACAGCTTTAGTGTAGAAGCCAGTATGACACCATCAGCTGTGGAAGTTCAGGTTTTTTCATGTATTTCAACATACAAAAAGGAGAAATTCAATGAAAAAGAAGTTGAACTAAGAAAAATCAAGAGAAACTTTCTATTCCAAGGCCACTGAGTCACTCTATAGACTTCCAGAGTCCACACTTATCCTGCCTCATTATGAGCTAAATCACTACATGTTTACAGTTGTAGATACAAGATCTACTTTCGACACCAGATATCATTTGCTTGAAATGTCCTAATTGTAAAAGGAACTCCAAACAATGAGTGCTTGATAGGCTAAGGAGGTCATAGATTCTGATGTGTTACCACTACAGGTGGTGAAATGGCATGCATGCACATGGCACGTCACTGTTTCTATCCAAGTCAAATGAAAATCTTCCCAAAGAGAAAGAAAAAAAACCCGAGGAAAATACATTATGGGGTTGTAAAAATTCCAATATAACAAGAATAAAAATAAAAAATAAATAGTAAAATGTTGGAAACATCAAGATGGGAAGAAATGTTTCCAACATTTTACTTTTTTTATTATTCTTGTTATATTGGAATTTTTAAAGTGTGTGTATATATGTGTG
>JAAIIK010008205.1:0-11015 GCA_014706435.1 Silurus glanis | reverse complement strand
GAGAGAGAGAGAGAGAGAGAGAGAGAGAGAGAGAGATAAAACTGCCGTGAGAACTTTTCTCCGTAAATCCCGAGGATGGATATCTGATCGCTTATCCAAACAATAATAAAAGTATTTCGGCCAACAGCTATTACACACATTTTCAAACTAACATCACTAGCAATTGAAGGCCTGAATACTTCCTCATGGAAAAGGGAAAATTGCTCTATCCGGAAAAAGAACTGCATTTATAATTGTGAACACACATGGCCTCCGTTCAGATTGCTCTCATTGAAGAAAAATTGACGAATAACACTGTTGAGATTGAGATGGTTTGAAGGATGCTGAGGATGGAGCCGCCAGGAAGGAGGAAAAGAGGAAGACCAAGGAGGAGGTTTATGGATGTGGTGAAGGAAGACATGCAGGTAGTTGGGTTGAAAGAGGCAGCTGTAGAGGACAGGGGGGGTATGGGGACGGATGATCCGCTGTGGCGACCCCTAATGGGAGAAGCTGAAAGAAGACAAAGAAGATGAAGATAGAGCTTTACTTAAACAAAATCTAAAATACACATAATTTAGCATAAAATTTAAATTTATGACATTTGCCAGATGCCCTTATATAGAGTGACTTAAATTAACATTTATATAACTCAGCAGATGAGGGTTAAGGGTAAGGGCCTTGCTCAAGGGCCCAGCAGTGGCAGCTTCGTGTGACTGGTATTTGAACTCAGAAAGTCAAACATCTTGACATGAATCATCCAGTCTTTACGATCACGACGTGGCAAAAGTGATCAAGGCGCACATTACGTGAACAATGACTTGCAAAACAACTGGAAATAAAGGAAAGACTTCAATTGTAACACCATCACTGTATCCCAATTTGCCTACACTCTGTATTAAGTTTGCCCATAATTCCTTGATCTGATGCAGGTTTTGCGACACAACACTTTTTTTTAGTGAGGCATGGATGAAATGTAAAAAAAAAAAAGGCTTCATTTATTATATATCTTATTATTAATTATATACATTTATATTTTTTAGACACACAAAAATGAGGATACATTTCTAGTGCAGCATATAAGGACAATTAGGACAGAGGACATGGGCAAAACAGTGTTTTGTGGCATGTATGAAAGGAAAAATTATTGAAATCTTTCTACAAACCAGGAAGTAAACCAGGAAGCAAAGAAATTAACAACTGATTAGATCTCAGTGACCTCTCCTGGCAGGGAGGGGGACTGCCCTGGGGTATGGTGGACAAAAAAAATATAAATCTTTTGCTTTGGTAAGTACATTTTCTTTTTTTATTAGTTTCCTTTGCTAGGATAAGAACTTTTTTGGTTGGAATTTAGGGCCTGGCTTAAGCTTAGAATCTCGTTTACAAGGCACTTGGTGAAAATTGATCATGAAACTTTCCAAAACCTAAATATTTTTTTTAAAGCCTTGCACATATAGCTTTTTTTTTTTCAATTGGATGAACATTTTTCAATTTAGATGACACTGACGTCCTCATGCTGTCAGCTTGAATGCTAGTTAACAATACTATTTTTGCTAATTGTTTGTTTAACATCATTTTCAACCATGTAACGGCTTTTAAGAGCCATGAAACCCTGTTGAGAATTTGTTGAAGTTCAATTTGTCTTGTTGGTTAAAGGCAAATTTTCTAATATTCGCTACGGTAAAATCTTAATGTACAGACGCTAATTTAACTAATGGTCGCTACACTATATGGACAAAAGATTGCGGACCCCTGATTATCATGTTTTTATTAACATCCCATTCCACATTTGCTCTTATAATAAACTCCACTTTTCTGATGTTCCACTAGATTTTGTAGATTTGTGCTTCTTCAGCTACAAGAGTGTTAGTAAAATCTGGTACTGATGTAGCTGAGGTGAGGAGGTCTAGGGTGCAGTCAGCGTTCCAATTCATCGCAAAGGTGTTCAGTAGGGTTAAGTTTGGTGCTGTATATCAGGAGATCTTCCACTCCAACCCATCCATCTTCATGGAACTGACTTTGTGCACAGGGCTTTGTGCATACTGGAAGGTAAGTGGTAGCTCATGTGAGCAAGGCCTTTATCACCTTTTTGCTCAAGTCAAATCAAGAGGATTTTATTGTCATTTCTACTCTACACAGTGGTACACAGTAAAAACGAGACAACGTTCCTCCAGAACCCTGGTACTACACTAAACAACAACATAGAGCTACAACACACAACATAAAGCTACATAAAGTGCATCGAGTGCGACAAACAACAGTGCAGACAACATAAGACAGTGTGGGACAATACACATAACACAAGATAGCCTTGACCAGTAAACCTACTGTCTGACCGGGGATCGAACCCGGGCCGCAGCGTTGAGAGCGCCGCATCCTAACCACTGGACCACCAGTAAACCTACTGTATAGATGAAAAAATACTCAGATGTATGCATAGGATAATTTGTGTCTTGCTCTGGGTCAAATGCTGTACCTGCTAGAACAGGTTTGGGTCTACTAGTTCAACTGAATGGAAATTTCAGTGCTAGTGCATCGGAAGACAAAACAATTGTGTGCCTCCAACTTGAACTTTGTGAACTTTGTGAAGAATCACATTATGGCTGAAAAAACGCAAATGTCCGAATACTTTTGTTCATATAGTCTTTGTTACTGTGGTTAACCCAGCCATTAGGGAGGCACAAGCCAGTGCACTCTTAGTGCCGGTCCCAAGCCCGGATAAATGGGGAGGGTTGCGTTAGGAAGGGCATCCAGCGTAAAACATGTGCCAAATCAAATATGCGGATCACAAATAAGAATTTCATACCGGATCGGTCGAGGCCCGGGTTAACAACGACCGCCACAGGTATCGTTAGCCAACAGGGTACCGGTGGAAATTGGGCTACTGTTGGCCGAAGGAGGAGAAGGAGAGGAGGAAGACGTCTACGGAGGCGACAGGGAAAGGAGAAGTGTAGGAGAGTGGAGGTTCGGGTTGGTACTTTAAATGTTGGCACTATGACTGGTAAAGGGAGAGAGTTAGCTGATATGATGGAGAGGAGAAAGGTAGATATGTTGTGTGTTCAGGAGACCAAGTGGAAAGGGAGTAAGGCCAGAAACATTGGAGGTGGGTTTAAACTATTCTATCATGGTGTGGATGGAAAGAGAAATGGTGTAGGGGTGATTCTGAAGGAAGAGTACAGTAAGAGTGTAGTGGAGGTGAAGAGAGTTTCTGATAGGGTGATGATCGTGAAGGTGGAAGTTGAAGGGATGATGATAAATGTCATCAGTGCCTATGCTCCACAAGTCGGCTGTGAGATGGAGGAGAAGGAAAGATTCTGGAGTGAATTAGATGAAGTGGTAGATGGTGTACCTAGAAATGAACGATTGGTGATTGGGGCAGACTTTAATGGACATGTAGGTGAGGGGAACAGAGGTGATGAGGAGGTTATGGGTAGGTATGGCCTAAAGGAGAGAAATGTGGAAGGGCAGATGGTGGTAGATTTTGCTAAAAGGATGGAAATGGCAGTGGTGAATACGTATTTTAAGAAGAAGGAGGATCATAGGGTGACGTATAAGAGTGGAGGAAGGTGCACACAGGTGGACTATGTTCTATGTAGGAGATGCAACCTGAAGGAGATTGGAGACTGTAAGGTGTTGGCAGGGGACAGTGTAGCTAGACAGCATCGGATGGTGGTCTGTAGGATGGTTTTGGAGGTGAAAAAGAAGAGAAGGAGAGTGAGGACTGAAAGAAGAATAAGATGGTGGAAACTGAAGGAGGAAGACTGTAGTGTGAGGTTCAGGGAAGAGGTCGGACAGAGGCTCGGTGGTGGTGGAGAGGTGCTGGATGATTGGGAAACTACTGCAGGAGTGATGAGGGAGGCAGCTAGAAAAGTACTTGGTGTGACATCTGGAAATAGAAAGGAAGAGAAAGAGACGTGGTGGTGGAATGAGGAAGTGCAGGAGAGCATAAGGAGAAAGAGGTTAACAAAACAGAAGTGGGATCGACAGGGTGATGAGAAAAGTAGGCAGGAGTACAAGGAGATGCGGCAGCAGGTAAAGAGGGATGTGGCGAAAGCCAAGGAAAAGGCATATGAGGAGCTGTATGAGAGGTTGAACACTAAGGAAGGAGAAAAGGATTTGTACCGATTGGCCAGGCAGAGAGATCGAGCTGGGAAGGATGTGTTGCAAGTTAGAGCAATAAAGGATGGAGATGGAAATGTGTTGACTAGTGAGGAAAGTGTGTTGAGAAGATGGAGGGAGTATTTTGAGCAGCTGATGAACGAGGAAAATGAGAGAGAGAGAAGGTTGGATGATGTGGAGTTAGTAAAGCAGGAAGTGGATAGGATTAGTAAGGAGGAAGTGAGAGCAGCGATTAAGAGGATGAAGAGTGGAAAGTCGGTTGGACCAGATGACATACCGGTAGAAGCATGGAGATGTTTAGGTGAGATGGCAGTGGAGTTTTTAACCAGATTGTTTAACAAGATTTTGGAAGGTGAGACGATGCCTGAGGAATGGAGAAGGAGTGTGCTGGTACCGATCTTTAAGCATAAGGGAGATGTGCAGACCTGCAGTAACTACAGGGGAATTAAGTTGATCAGTCACACCATGAAGTTATGGGAAAGAGTAGTGGAAGCCAGGCTGAGAGAAGAGGTGACCATCTGTGAGCAACAGTATGGTTTCATGCCGAGGAAGAGCACCACAGATGCCTTATTTGCTTTGAGAACGTTGATGGAGAAGTATAGAGAAGGTGAGAAGGAGCTGCATTGTGTATTTGTGGATTTAGAGAAAGCGTACGACAGAGTGCCAAGAGAGGAGTTGTGGTATTGTATGAGGGAGTCAGGTGTGTCAGAGAAGTATGTGAGGGTGGTGCAGGACATGTATGAGGACAGTGTGACAGCAGTGAAGTGTGCAGTGGGAACGACAGACTGGTTCAAGGTGAAGGTCGGACTGCATCAAGGATCGGCCCTGAGCCCTTTCCTGTTTGCAATGGTGATGGACAGGTTGACTGACGAGGTCAGACAGGAGTCTCCCTGGACTATGATGTTTGCGGATGATATTGTTATTTGTGGTGAGAGTAGTGAGCAGGTTGAGAAGAGCCTGGAGAGGTGGAGGTACGCGCTGGAGAGGAGGGGAATGAAAGTCAGTAGGAGTAAGACAGAGTACATGTGCGTAAATGAGAGGGAGGGCAGTGGAGTGGTGCGGTTGCAGGGAGAAGAGGTGGAGAAGGTGGAGGAGTTCAGGTACCTGGGGTCAACAGTGCAAAGTAATGGGGAGTGTGTTAGGGAAGTAAAGAAAAGAGTGCAGGCAGGGTGGAGTGGGTGGAGAAGAGTGACAGGAGTGATTTGTGATAGAAGGGTATCTGCAAGAATGAAAGGAAAAGTTTATAGGACTGTGGTGAGACCTGCGATGTTGTATGGTTTAGAGACAGTGGCATTGAGTAAAAGGCAGGAGGCGGAGCTGGAGGTAGCAGAGCTGAAGATGTTAAGGTTTTCGTTGGGAGTGACGAGGATGGACAAGATTAGAAATGAGTTTATTAGAGGGACAGCGCATGTTGGACGTTTTGGTGACAAGGTGAGGGAGGCGAGATTGAGATGGTTTGGACATGTGCAGAGGAGGGACATGAGTTATATTGGTAGGAGAATGCTGAGGATGGAGCCGCCAGGCAGGAGGAAAAGAGGAAGGCCAAGGAGGAGGTTCATGGATGTGGTGAGAGAAGACATGCAGGTAGTTGGTGTAAAAGAGGCAGATGTAGAGGACAGGGTGGTATGGAGACGGATGATCCGCTGTGGCGACCCCTAATGGGAGCAGCCGAAAGAAAAAGAAGAAGTCTTTGTTACTGTGGTTGTGTTAAAGGATCCAACCAAAAATGTTTAATATTATAGCTGACAAATTAGCGATAGACTACGTAATGTATTGAGCTAAGAGTAGCATATGATGTCCCATATGAAAAGGCAAACACTTGGCTTGTTCTTTTTTTAATGTGCATTCAGGTGTGTGTTCTTTCTTTCTTTCAACTGGAAACTGTTAGGCTAATAGTTTCAGGTTATTATTTTTTTTAAACCAGAGTGTGTGTGTTTAATGTATAATACATGAGCTGCAAGTATGTGTTTGATGTGTGCTGCTGTTGCAAAGGCCTGTTCTGAATATGAGGTGTGTGGTGTGTATGGTACAAAAAAAAAGTTCTTTGTGTGGTGTGTGTTGGTGTATATAACTGTAAGGGTCTTAATGTCTGAATCAGTGCTGAATGATATATTCCATGTCTCTGCTGATTGATAAAGCGGCTCGGCATTAGCCTTCCGAGCTTCTGGAACATTCCATTTTATGTACAGCTCATAACTCAGGCTAAAATGCTAATCTCCTGGAACATTAGACACTTAGGGCTTTTTTTTTGTGGAAAAAAAAAATAAACCAAGCGCTCCACCAAAACAAACGGTTCTACGTTTAGAAAAGGAATGAGGAAAATAAATAGCACAATGAAACAGCTATGGGATTATTGACTTAAAGATAAACCAGCATGGCTCCTGTCTGGAGTTTGATGTCTGTGTGAATTGTTTCCTCTTAAATTGTGTGTCATTCAATAATCTAGATGAATATAGAACGAAGCTGTTTGTAAACACACTGATTTACATCTGCTATGCTAACTTTTTGAAAAGCTTGCTGGGGTAAAAAAAAAAAGTGCGTACAGGTACATTCTTGAAAGGTGATAATCCCTAAAATTCGTCATTTTAGCTGTAAACAATGTTCCTAAATGAATCGAGGGATTATATTATGTCAGCTCAGGATTATCTGGATGTGTAAGACTCGGCGTTAAAGCTAACGTTAATCCTAGCTTTGTCTGATTCAATGCGGCTGAGAGGATTTTTTTTTTTTTCATGGCTAGACGTGATATGCAGATTTCCTAAGTTTGATTTTCCATATCAAGGCTTCTTCTCATAACTTTGTTATACAATACAATTTATTAATTATGATTTCAAAAGATATTGAGTTTGATTTGCAGCTTAGCCTTGATCGCATTTCGGTGTATTTCTTTGCTGTGAATAATGAGTAAGAAAAGTTTTATTTTCACTTTTAACCACTATATACTCTGGAGCTTAAATCATATGTGGATATTTCCACCATGTATATGACCCCTTGTTATAATAACCCCTGCTCTTTCGGGAAGATGTTCGACTAGATTTTGTGTATATTTGTGCTAATTCAGCCACAAGGGTGTTAGTGATGTCAGTGAGGTGGAGACCTGGGGTGCAGTCAACGTTGCAATTCATCTCAAAGGTGTTGGGGTTAAGGTCAGAGCTGTATAGCAGGCCACTTAAGATCTTCCAACTTATGTAAGACATGTCTCTCCATATAGTGTAACAATTAGTCTCATCACACCTACTGGTCCTGGATTCTAGTCTATAAATACAGCACACCTTGTTGTGTTTTATTTATCAAGGGTATTGGCAGTGCTTTGTAAATAGAGTGTGTATCACAATATAAGTTCAAGCCCCCCCGTTCTTGAAGACTTGCCAATGTCTGAAAACCTCTGATACTGAGGACTCTTTCAGACTTTTAGTCTCATTCAGACTAACCGACACATCCCAAGTATTCAGAATCGATCATTCAAAGGTGCTTTGGCATAAAAGCGAGTAAGAGCTGTTTATTTGTACGCAACGTCAAGGACGGTTAGGGTTAATGCTTTTGATTTTAATTCCACCCGAGGGAAACGGTGAGAGCATGAGAAAATAAACCTAGTCAGGTGATGAGAGACATCTGTTCTAGGTATGAACCGATATATATATTTTTTTCAACCATTGAAATTTTAAGCCAGTTTTTGTTTTAAAAAGGTTGGGGGAACAAAAAGAAGGGGGGGAGGGGGTATTTTGTTTGAAAAAATAACAAAGGATATCAAGTTTACCTGTAAAGTCAGACTTGATTCTATTGTTTTTAAAGATACAGTAATGTGCTGAGATTGAACACAATTACAAACGATGGCGTAGGCAATAAGAGTTTACGAAAAGAGCACGTGGAAACAACGGTTGCTTTGCTAGCTTGTAGCACTTGCTCAGTGACTCTGTTGCATATTTATTTGTTTTTATTAATTTATTCATTCTTAACGTGGGCAAATATTTAATCATCCGGTCGTTACCTGGATTTGTCCTATTTGCCATAGGAACAATTGGCGACATTCAATTCATTCTGCATTTTCTAGTATTAGTGTGTGGGGGTGTGTTTGACTTTTAATGAAGCAAAGCTGCAAGAGAAAAATCATGGCTTCTGGAGAACATCATGTACACTAAACAAAACTGGTCTAAAAGATTTTCAAAACCCAATATACGCACTTTTTTTTTTTTCCACGCAGAATGGCAGCCAGGACTGAACAAAGCTCCTTCAGTACTTGGTGTTTCCATATTGGCTGATACACTATGTGAGCAAAATTATGTGGACACCCCGAGCCTTATTGAAACTTTACCATTGCCATTTAGATTTTGCGCAGAGTACTGAGCACCTTCTGGGAAGAAATGTATTTATTAATTTTTTTTAATTATTATTATTATTTTTTTTTTTGTAGATGAACACCTATCCATCAGTGCCATTCTTCACAAGCTAGTGGAAATCCTTCCCAGAAGAGTGGAGGCTCTTATAGCAGCAAAGAGTAGCCCAACAATGTATTAGAAATCAAATCTATTATGAATATACATTTTAAATTCATAAATCTATCCCTAAAAGTTCCGTAATTAGCTAACCAGAGGTGACGTTGGTCAGGGGAAAACTCCCTGAGATGATCTGATCAAGAAAGCTTGAGAAACTCAAAAGGGAACCAACACCGGATTCCAAAGCCAACTTGGAACCACCTCTAACTAAGGCAATTAAGTGAAACCACCTCTAATTTAATCTCTAGGCTGTCGATGTGGAGCCAACCTTAGCAGCAGCAAGCAGTGTCAAGTAGATGTTAATTAAGGCAGGTCTGGAAAGCAGAAGGGAACAGGATGACTGGTATCTCGAAAGCATATGTAGCGAAACACAGATGATTAGGTATTATTGATGTCAGTTGTTTTGGAATGAGATGCACAGGTGTCCACATACTTTTGGCACAAACATTAACGATGTGTCGATTTAAAATAGTTTGCTTCAGACACACTTCTGAAAAAATATATACAATTTATTTATTTATATATAATTATTAGTAGATGGACTACACTTTTTTTAATTTAGAAAGTGACCAATAATATGTGACCAATATTTCATATATTTCAATATTTCTCCTCGCTGAGCCGTTTCTATGCTATGTGAATGTGACGTATCGCAACTCTATGGAGACCGGAGCGTATTCTGAGAGTCACGTAGAATATTAACATGGCAGAGGTAGACTTCATCTTCCTGGAGACAAAAATGGAAAAATACATCTGGTTTTATTGAATCTTATTTCTTCTTTTTTTTGCACTACAAAGGCCTGTGTGTGAGAGAGTCATGCGTTAGAAAGTCAGAAGGTACTGAAGGTAAATTTAGGATTTGTCTATGATCTGTCTGTCTGAACCAAAGAAATAAAAGCAAACTATCTGTGCAATTGAATGGCATAGCATCATAGTTTTTCCATTAAATTTCATCATGTTGAATTGAATCGTAATCGCATTGCATCGGTGGCTGCTTCATATGTACAGTATCTCACAAAATTAAGTACGTCCCTCACATTTCAGCAACCATTTTAGTAGATCATCTCAAGGGACAATACTATAGAAATTAAACTTGGATATATTTTATAGTCAATGTGCAGCTTGTTAAGCAGTACAGATTTACTGTCCTCTGAAAATAACTTGACATACAACCTGTATTGTCTAAATAGGGTAATATCCAAAGGGTAAATGTTTTATGTGAGCACCATTGTTATCCAGAACTACCTTAATCCTCCTGGACATGGAATTCACCAGAGCTGCACAGGTTGTTGCTGGGATCCTCTTTCACTCCTCCATAATGACATCACAGAGCTGCTGGATGTTAGACACATGGTGCTTCTCCACCTTCCACTTGAGGATGCCCCACAGGTGCTCGATAGGGTTCAGGTCTGGAGACATACTTTGCCAGTCCTTTATCTTCAGCTTCCTTAGCCTCATCTTGGCGGCGTGTTTTGGGTCGTTATTATGTTAGAAAACTGCTGTTCGACCCAGTTTCTGAAGGAAGGGCATGATGTTCTGCTTCAGAATGTCACAGTACATGTTTGACTCCATGTTTCCCTCATTGAAACGCAGCTCCCTAGTACCAGCAGCGCTCATGCAGCCCCAGATCATGATGCTACCACCACCATGCTTGACTGTAGGCAATACACAGTTGTTTTGGTACTCCTCACCAGGGCACACATGCTGGGCACTATGGTATGGCATGGTTCCAGTGACACATGCTCTTGGACAGGTTGTCCTCAGCAAACTGTTTGTGGGCTTTCTTGTTAACCAGCTTCATAAGAGGCTTGCTTCTGGGATGACATGCCAACCGACGTGTTGCAGTGTGCGGCGTACGATCTAAGCACTGACAAGCGGACCTTTCATTTCTGCAACCTCTAAAGCAATGCTGGCAGCACTCATGCATCTGTTTTTTTAAAGAAGCTTCTGAACCTGACGCAAAGCAAGAGTACTCAACTGCTTTTATCGACCCTTGCGAGGCCTGTTTTGAGTGGAACCCGTCTTGGAAATCCTTTGTATGACCCTGGCCACTGTAGTGTAACTCGGTTTTAGGGTGTCACCGATCTTTTTATAGCCTAGGCCCTCTTTGTGGAGAGCAACAATTCTAATTCTCAAATCATCAAAGAGTTCTTTACGATGAGGTGCCATGTTGAACATCTAGTGGTCAGGATGAGAGTGTTGCACCACATTTTAACTCCTCTAATACAAGATACACACATTTGTATGGTCTTGTCAAGCAGACAAAAACATGAACATGACCTACAGCTGTTATCACTTAAGGTGTACTCACTTTTGGACAGTAAATATATGCTTCTATACAAGCTGCACATTGACTACTCTAAAATATATCAAAGTCTCTTTTCTATAGTATTGTCCCTTGAGAAGATCTACTAGAATGGTTGCTGA